>LDEF01000049.1:0-50827 GCA_001455505.1 Leptographium lundbergii
ATCATCATCATCATCATCAACACATGTATAAGCCTCAAGGGTAAGTAATATGTATCAGGAAAGGAAATAAGCATGGATAAACTCATTGAGTATTCGAAGACCATCTAATAGTACCTATTGCCTCTGAGAATTACGGAGAGCTTTCTTCCGCCTCTATCTGTCTGAAACCACAGTCCTTGCACTGTTCAAGGGTGTTCTAATCACGACTTGCAGCTGAGCAAAGTGTCATTGTTGACGAAACTGGTTGGAAAATTGTGCTTGTGTATGTATAGACAACATGCGTTTTTAAGTTACATTCGTAGGTATACTGATGCTGTACATGAAGAGCAATAGCTAGCAAGGTTCCTCTGATACTGCGAGGTCATAATCTCGTTAAGAAAATGTAATAATATGGAAACGCGAGAAAGACTCAACATCTCAACTGTTCGTCCTCCGTTTCTGTTAATAGATGTCCCTTGACACCTCCAAACATTACTCTCACGCCGTCCTTTTGGCCATGTCTCCAAGGCACCCGGTCTGGAATCTGACGTGCAATAGAAACCATGATATTTGCTAGACACGGTTAGTATCCTCGTCTACCCTTCTTATTTTGCAGAAAACAGACTCGCACCTTGCTCCAAAAGGTATCCCTTCCCGTGTCATCTAAACATAATGCGTCGCCAGCACTTGCTTCCTAGTTCAATATGCGTCTTTATTTGGCGCCAGTGTCGTCCGTTGACGTTTCCCACTTCACCTCAACGCCGTTCATGGCCTGTTGAATGTGCCAATCAACGAGGTCTCGCGCCGAGATGGCATCCTCAAGGCTGTCGTGTCCTTTGTTTCCTGTCTGGATCACTCGTCCCAACCGCATGTACACCAGTGCCTTGAGCGACAGCCCACCTTGTCCACGTTTTCGACTCTTCCCCTGTTTCTTAGCTGTAATCTCATCGCCATTTTTCTGTTGGCCGTCCTCCTTTTCATTCTCATCATTGCTTTCCTCGTCCACGATCCCCAATTCTCTCATTCTTGCGTCCTCCTCTTCCTCTTTCTTGGTTTCTTCTTCCTCTTTTGCCCTCTTGTATGCTTCTCGCAGCCTGTTCTCAATGGGGAAACTGTCCACCACCGCATTGTGCACCCACCGAAGCGCCGCCAGGTCGTTCTGAGTCCCGTGGCCCACGACCACCGTCTCCGGTCCGACAAAATGCCATATACGTGCACGGGCCGCATCCACGCCCTCGATGCACTGTCGCATACGCCGGGCTTCGTATATTTGATCGCGCGTCACACCCGAGTAGCGAGTGTTGTAGTGCAGCATGGGCACACTGGGCCAGACCAGGCTGTCCAGCAGGACGTCGCCCTCAAAGTAATCAACGAGAGTGACACGGATAATCTCGCTATCATTGTCAAAGGAGGTGCCCATTTCACAGTCGATGGCAACGGCGAGACGTTTGGGTGTTTGGTCCAGGGTCGAAGCAGCTCTCTGTCTCCGTCGTCGGCTGCCACTGCTGCTATGATGGCTGCTTCCAGAAGAAACGGAGGCTGCTTCTTGGAGTGATGGAAATCTCACACTGGCAACACCTGTCTCCACAGGCACCTGCGGTGTAGGGTGGCACTGCCATCGATCAGCCAGATCACTAAGTGGGACGTCGTTCATCTCGTGCTTTTCAGCAGAAGAGCAGGGCTTGGCCGATCTGTCCTGTTTGCAGCAAGTCCATATCTGGGATCCACGATGGTACTGAAATATCGTTAGTTATTCTCCCTCTATCACTCTCCCCTGTCATTAGCGAATATCTCCAGCCATACTAACATTGTACTTCAGCTTTCCAGTGTGAAACACGCATGGAAAGCTATCTCTCTTCTTCTCGCTGGGTGTATCTCTACTCTTCCTTTCGCTAAGCTTGGCTTCACTGTCCGTCTTTTCTGTCAGGAGCAAGGCACTGACTCTGGTTGTGGTGGCGGTGGTTGGGCTGGATTCCTTATTTTCCTTGTCACGGTTCGTGGCATCCTCGGATTTCTGTCGCTTTTTGTCTCGATGGTGCTTTTTTTCTTCAACAAATCGTCAGGTACTAAATCTGTATAATATTCGACTGTCAAGCAAGCGAGCTATACATACGACGGGTTCCGCATCGTATGCAACGCCGTTTTCCCAACAAAGCTTCTTCCGTAAGCGGAGCGACCGTAAATCCTCCTTTCTGCAGTTCGTCCACAGGACAAACAAAGCCGCGCAAGAGCTTTAAGTACTCCGGCGATGGTTCGATCTGAGTTAGAATGGCCATGATCGCTTCAGTCGTTTAGAGGAAAGATTCGCGTTTTCGGGGAGAAGGGGGATCAAGTGCAAAGATATAAAGAAGGAGCAAATGCAGAACACGAAGGACGATCGTGTTTGCCTGGTTATAACCTTTGACTTGGGCAGCCGGTGCGCGAAATGGGGCTGGAAAGGGCAACAACGATCCTTACGATGTGTGCATGATGCTCTGTCCTGATCTTCGGTATGAAGACATTTGGAAGTGAATGAATCTTGCTCTTTCCGTACAAAATGTAAACTCGAATGTGGGGGCTTAGTCACCTTGTCACGTTCTGTTTGCTCTATGGTTATGTTTCAGGAAGCAAACAGAAAATTTGATTCGAAGAGAATGGAAGTTTAGTCAGCTTGTAAATATTTCAAGAGACAACGGTCCGAACCCAATTTTTCAAGGCCAAATGCTGATTAGCTCGTCTCGACATTTAGTCGGTAGCTACTGTTTTAAACGTAAGTTGCGGCGGCTCCTTAAAACGGGTTTTTACCAAGAGCCCATCGTAGTCAGCAAACTATTTATAATAGAGAGCAGTGCAGTTAAAAGAGAACAATAAACAGATGCGCTTGGCCTAGTAAACAATGTGTCAATATCATACATAATCGACTTCCTTTTGTGATACTTATGTTTCAGGGACGACCAGAACTCATGCCACGGACAAAAATGATTATCATCAAGCGATGCAGATTATGCTGCACCATCTCTGTCGCCTTTCCTACCTACCCGTCTTTGTAAATCTGAAGAGCCAGGAGATGGTGGTATGTGGAAATAATGATATCAAGCTTTTGCTCAGTCTCATCACGACAAGGCGCATGCTCTGACTGGAATACCGTGTTTCCGGGCTAAACGTCTTTGATCGTAATTGCAACGGTGAGAGGCAGGCTCACAGTAACAATGAGTATTCCCTTGAAGCAGATAGAGAAAACAAAACTATACCAGAGTGCTCTTTGGTGTAAATAGAACGAACGATAATTCCTGAACACCCCTTAAATTAATTCCCTACCCAAGTCATAAGGTTTCCAGGTACATAATGTAGTCTCTGTAATGTGAAGACACACTATAACTGTAGTTCAAACATCACGAACATAACAGTGCCATAACGATCAGGAAAGAGTTAAAAAACGTGAAAGGCTACGCCAATTATATAAATATATTTGCACCCAAAGACATTAGGTACGAGAGAAAGAACTGACCCTTATACGGTTCACTGGACCCTCAATGACACCGGTTTTTTTTTTTTTTTTTTTTTGCCACAGTAGGCATCCGACATCCGTCAACGTGCATTTTACCTGGACCAGAAGTTTTAAAAAGGCCTGGTTTATCCAACTGTTTGTAGGATCCTTTATCGCCGACGGGTCTTTCCTCCGCGAATCCATAGACCGCAAAATGCACCAGTAACAGCTACGGCGAGGATTAAGAGGAACCCCCTGTTTATACCTTTTCCGTAGCAGTCTCTTACAATGTCCGCGATCTCGGGGCTCAGAGATTGTAGAGACTCAAGGCTCTTCGTCACGTCGTCAACGATGGCGTCCACATCCACATCAAAGCGCTGGAGCTCGATGCGCAGAGTATCCCGCAGGTACTGCTGCACGACAGTAGAGACGACAGAGACGCCGAGAACGTAGCCCAAACTGCGGCAGGCATAGTAGGACGCGGTAACGACTGCCACGCTATTGGTCGAAGCGTTGGTAACTAGGTTATCGTGTGGTCAGTAGGGAACTAAATGAGGTCTAGTCATGGAGACAATGCACTTACTGACGGCGATGAGAGCAGAAACGACCGAATTACCGATTCCGAGCTCGTTTAATATGTGTGCGACAATCAAGCCAGGCACAGACTCGGAAACGGTGCCGGAAAAGAGAAAGGCAAGCAGAGTGCCGGCGACCTGCACGGCAAAGGCCAGCATCTGGGCCCAGTAGAACTGCCCGGTGTGCCGCATCCAGAAGCCGACGGCCATGGCGCTGAAGACTCCGGCGACGATGGCTGGGAGCATGTAGAGAGACGCCTCTTGGGGCGAGAGCTCCTTCTTGACCTGGTAGTACAGCGGAAGGATGAACTCGAGGGCAGCCAGGGCGAAGAAGCACATAAACGACGACAGGTAGATGGGCATCAGCTCGGGGCTTCCGGCGACAGACATTGGCACAATCGGCTCGCGGGCGACACGACTCTCGACGTAGACAAACCAGACAGCCGCAACGGCCGAGACGCAAAAGGAGACGTACGTCTCGACAGCGGTCCAAGATACGTTGCCGCCGCGGTCAAGCCCCAGCATGAAGGCTGCAATCGCGACGACAAGGCTGCCAGAGCCCAGAAAGTCGACCCGGCCAAGCTTGGCCATCAGTGACTCCTTTCCGACGGCCTGCTGCAGCTGCTGCTGCTGTTGCTCCCGGTCCTGCTGCTCCCGGTCCTGCTGCTCCCGGTCCTGCTGCTCCCGGCCCTGCTGCTCCTGCTCGAGGCGGGTCTCCTTGTCCTGGCCAACGTCTTCGTCGAGGAACCAGCCGACAACCAGAATGGCCAACACGCAGATGGGCACCTGGCCGAAGAACGACCACCGCCAGCCGACGGAGCCGGCCAGCAGACCGCCGAGCGGAGCACCGAGGCCGGCGCCCAGAGAGTAGACCACGTTGAGCACACCCTGCCAGATGCCCCGGTCTTCGGGAGGGACCAGGCCGGTGAGCAGGATGGAGACCACCGTGCCCATGCCACCGCCGCCAATGGCCTGGATGACACGCGCGACAATGATCTGCTCCATGGACTGGGCCAGGCCGCAGGCCAGGCAGCCGACGGCGAAGAGGACATACGAGACGAGCAGACACTGCTTGCGGCCAAAGATGTCGCACAGCTTGCCGTAGAGCGGCTGTGTGGACGCGAGCGAGAGCGAGTACGCGGTGATGATCCAGGAGGCCAGGTTCAGGGCGTCCAGCTCGCTGGAGATGGTGGCATAGCTGACCAGCGCAATGGTCCCGTCTGCAGCGGAGAGAAAGGTCTGTTGTGGTTAAGACCCAGGTCAGCGACGTTGTGCCATCACATCGGTCTTCCGGCACGGTAAAGCCGGGAGAGGAAGAGAGAGCGCGCTCACGCCGATGGAGATGGCCGGGAAGATGACCATGATGTTGGGCTTCCGCCGTCTATGAGCTCTGTGGCCATGGCCAGACGCCGTGCGGCCGTGGTGGCTGGCAACCAGTCCTCCATGTTCCGGATCATTCGATGTGGCCGTGATCGGCGCGGATGTCGGCTCAGGCTCGGAGTTGACACTTCTCAAAAGCGAGGTCGTCTCGTCCGGTGCAGCCGCCGAGGACGACATTCTGAGGATCGGCCTGGACTCGCTGGACACGAAACGGGAACTTTGAGCTCGGTCTTCGTTTTGAGTTGAAGAAACCAAATTTCTAGACCTGTGCAGGTCCAAGGTTTTCTTCTGCACATAACCGAGACTAGTGTACGGAGTAGACACACGGATTACACTAGTTCGACCCCACCCCCTCTCAACGGGTCGATAACGGTATATAAATGAAGAAACGGGGCGAGGCGGTGTCGTAGAGTAGGACAGGTCATACTCGGAAACTTGTTATACATCCTCAAGACGGGTTGTTGTTGTAGTACACCTCCGGTAACACATTTGTGTTTTTTTTGTGTATCTGAAAGTCACGGCTCCGAATCATCGCTATCTTGGAACTGCGATACCGCACGCCACTCTGAGACGGTCCCGAAAGCTTGACTCTGTAGCGGATAAAAGGCAGCAGCCGTTTCCGTGCTCGACTACGGAGAACCTGCCGAAAAAGTATAGCATGGCTTCTAATGTGAAAGTACCTGTTGCCTGCTCCAACATCCACGCTACGGGATCGTCGCCGCTATCGCTTTCCGAAATCTGATAAAAAGTTACCGGGGATACGGTGGATCGCCGTGGAACGCCCCAGATCATACTGTCGGAAATAAGGAAGAAGGGATATTTGCCCAGTAAGATGGTGTTAATCTGATGCCGTAGGATATAAGTCATGCTGCGATTGCTTTCTGTCCTAAAAGATGGTCTTGGTCTGGTCGATACAGGAGAATATTTCAATTCTTATGAGTCTAATTTGATCTTCCACCTTTCGAGGCACGCGGCGTGCATACATGCTGTTTTAAATCGCATACAACTCGATCGAGGATCGGGCCTAGACAGGGGGAAGAGAAGATTTCTGAGCGAACGACAACGGGGAAGGTAAATTCTGATACCCCGGTGGGTGATTTTTGTCATACGTTTCCACGTTGTACCAGAAACGACTTATCCCAGTCATCTATTTTATGTGTACAGAGTTCATGAAGCACCTCAAGTTGGCTGCAGAAAAAGTGCGGATCTGCTGACTCAGCCGGCGGCAAGAAATACGAAGTCTGGCCGCATTAAACACAATTGTTACGGCCCTGGTTGGGATTTTTGCAGTCAAAAACTCGTTCCTGTGCTAAACCAATCCCATCTTGACAGGCAATGCGGCTCTGCGCCAGACGAACGATACAGCTGCTTACTTTGGGCCCCCTTTCCAAGTACAACTCATTTCCTACGTAGAACCACGACAAGAGGCGACTTTCATCATGCCCATCTCATGGGACATGCAGTTGTAGTTTCTATCTCACTGGCTGTTATGTCGAAAGGACGCGCTCTTGCACCTACTTGCCGGAGACTCCGAAGCTTATTCCTTGCCGTGACATTGTCATGTGCGGTCCCCCACTCGAACAGGATATTTCATGCATCACATCGCGTGTCAAAAAAACAACGCGCCCGGAATATCTGGGCAGAAACAACCGTATCGTGAATTGCGTGCTCGTGTAGCGGCGATGACTTCATTTGTGTTGAGGGCCGTGATTGGCCAACTCGATCTTGAAGTTACGTTGAGTGGAGAACTTACATCCATGTAAAAACATATACGTGTACGTCGATCTCGAACTCTCGGATTCACGTACGGCATATGCGTAGTATAAAAACGTATTCTGCTGTCCGTAGGGAGTTTTTTTGCTCTTTTCCTTTGCAGTAGTCGTTGTTTTCGCTCAATCCCACAGTAGACATGGCCGCGATCAGCAGCGCATCAGAAAAGGTCAACTCAGGCCCGGATGGCTTGGGCGAGATCTCGAGCATTGATGAGCCCAAATTGGCGTCGGGGGAAGCTCTCGACGATGTCTACCATACGTACAAGTTGGCCGCCCTCGAAGACGTTTCGCCAGAGGACGAGCGGCGGGTTCTGCGCAAGATCGACCTGCGCGTGGTGCCGATACTCTTCGGCATTTACTTGCTTCAGTATCTTGTCCGTTTTGTCCTGTACAGAATGATGGTCAGGCAGACTAACGCCAATTTCTAGGATAAAAACTCGCTGAATTTTGCCAGCGTGTACGGCCTGAAGAAGGCAACACATCTCAAGGGCCAGGACTACTCCTGGCTAGGTAAGCTGCCAGCTCTCTAGCCGTAGCGACGGTCTGCAAGGCATGCCCTAACTAGTCCCAGGCAGTATCTTCTATTTCGGCTACCTGATCGCACAATTTCCCGGGTCCTACTTGCTGCAGAGGCTGCCCATCGGGAAGGTCGTCTCCATCGTGACCATTATCTGGGGCGGCATCGTGATGACCACGCCGGGCTGCAGCTCGTTTGCGGGCATCTCGGTGAACCGCTTCTTCCTCGGCGTCACCGAGGCGGTGGTCAATCCGGCCTTTGTGCTGATCATGTCGACCTGGTACACGGCCACAGAGCAGCCGCTGCGGCTGGAATCGTACTACTGCACCAACGGCATCGCCACAATGTTTGGCGGCCTGATCGGCTATGCCGTCGGCCACATCACCACCGGCCTGCCCAAGTGGATGTACGTCTTCCTCATCTTTGGCTCGGTGAGCGTCGCCTGGGGAGTCGTGTCCCTCCTGGTGCTGCCGGACCTGCCGTCGACGGCGCGCTTCCTCAACGAGCGCGAACGCGCCATCGCCATCAGCCGGGTCTCGCAGAACAAGCAGGGCGTCAAGAACCACCACTTCCGCCGCTACCAGGCCGTGCAGTGCGCAAAGGACCCCAAGACCTGGATTCTCTTTGTCATGGCCGTCGGCGCCCAGATCCCCAACTCAGCCCTCACCAGCTTCACCAGTATCATCGTCGGCACCTTTGGCTTCGACACCCTCGGCACTCAGTACATGCAGATTCCCGGCGGCGCCGTCCAATTTCTCGCCCTCATCATCGGCGGTTGGGTCTGCACCCGATGGTCCAACCTGCGCTGCATCACCATGATCGTGGCCAACACCATCTGTATTGTCGGCGCCGCCATGCTCGTGGGACTGCCAAACGACAGCAAGGTCCGTTTGCGTTCGCCTCCTTCCGTCCACGTTATCGCTACTGACCAAACTCGCTCTCATCAGTGGGGCCGTCTCGTTGGCCTTTGGCTTTGCTACTTCCAGGGCCTCGGCTTCAGCATTTCGCTCACGATGGTGTCCTCAAATGTTGCTGGATACACAAAGAAGCAGCTGACTGGTGCGGTCCTTTTTACGGGTTATTGTGTGGGAAACATCATCGGGCCACAGACTTTCAAATCCAGTGAAGCTCGTAAGTAGCCTCCACTTCTTCGAAGCAGCACACGCTGACCAGACATCAGCCCACTACCACAGCGCGTACAATGCCATGCTGGTAGGCTACGCGGTCAAACTGGTCATGGTTATCGTGTTGTACATCTACATGCACCGCAGCAACAAGGCGCGGGATTCTGCAAGCGTACCCGACGACAGGGCGGCTGTGGAAATGGGCATGCTGGACCAGACCGAGTTCGATAATAAGGGATTTAGGTGGGTACTCTTCCTTTTTCTGACAGTCTCCAAGTTGTATCTTACTAACCCGTTTCAGATACGTATTGTGATGGAAGCGTGATTTGTATGTGACAGTTACGATGGGTCTTAAGTTTAGGCGAGGACTTTGTCTCTCGATGTAGTATAGAACGAATCTGCCTGAGTTGTATTATATCTCGCCTTCGTCGATGCACTTTGTACGGAGTAGGTTCTGCCTTGTTAAGGACTCTATCACGTAATAAGAATACCCGTACGGAGTACGAGCAGAACACCAATAAATTCGGAGTACGGAGTAAAATGACAAAAAACACTTGATAAGACCAGTCACCCCGTACAACGCCGTTTCTTTACATATCATTTATGTATCAAAATAATTACTACCAACTTAGGCCTACCGTATTGTAATGTATCTTGAGTATACCCCGTACAGCACGTAGGCTGCCGTTACAAGAGACGCTGCTGCCGCTAGTGCTCTCTAGGCCGCTGCTTACGCCGCTGCTTGCGCCACTGTAATACTCCGTATATTGTGCGGCTTGCGTATCCCGCGACGATTACAGTATTTGCCGGTTGTGACCGTCTACACAAGGCACGTGGGATCGCGGCTCTATAATTTGCAATTCCCTCCCGCACCGGCTTAGCATAAGCCTGCACATGACTAAATATGGCCCTCTCCTGTTTTCTCTCATTCATCACCAGACCATCCATGGGACCAGCCGCTTAAACCCTTCATCGCTGTCCTCATCTGGCCATTCACGGCTCTTTATTTCGCCACGGGCGTTTTTGGCGCTTTCGTGCGTCTCTGCCACGGCCTGAACATCCTGGCCTAGAGCGGTACTCATCAGGTTGCCCAGGAACCAGAGCGCCCGCGCCTTGTGGCTCTGCATGATCGGTTGCGTACCGGACATGGACACAATATCGCGCAGAAGCTGGGCCGCCAACACGGGCTCGCCGTCGTCATGCAGCATCATGGCCAAGGTAAAGATGGCGTCAGCGACGCGGGGGCCGGCATTCTCGCCAAAGATGCCGTGGCGCATGGTGATGGCCCTGGAGGCAAGCTCGCGGGCCGCGCCCCTCTTATCTTGTCCGTTTTGTTTGTCTGTTTCGCCTTGGAGCCAGAGGATGCGGGCTAGGAGGACAATATCGCCGCTGTGTTTGGGATACTGGGACGTGGCGATCTGATCCTGCGTCATGTTCTGGAGCTTCCAGCAATGCTGGATGGCGTCGAGGGCGTTGTCGGCCTGGCCGTCGCGCAGACAGGCCATGGCGCGGATGGCCAGGGTGCGGGACATCTTAGACGGGTTGTGGGCATTGTGGATGGCTGTGGCGCGATCGACAAAGTCAAATGCATTCTGCATGTCGCCGGCCTCTGTGTATGCACAGGCGATGGAGTCGTACACGTCGGCAATGGGGGGCGAATCCGGGAGCTCGATGGCCTCGCGTACGGCGAGGGCCCGCTTGTAGGCGGCCAGTCCAGCCTGAGGCTGAGCGAGATCGACCGAGATGTGGCCCAGATATCGATAAGCCTGGGCCACGATGGGGCTGTTTGAGTCGTCATCGATGCCGAGGCCAGTTTCGAAAAACGTTCTTGCCAGCAACTGTTGATCCTTTTCCCACAGGTACCTATGTTGTTGCGTTGGTCAATATCAAAGTAAACGGTATATAAACATGACTAGATCAATGCAGCTTACGCTCCCGTTCTAAAAATGAGTTCTGCCCAGATTTCAGCGTTGTCTGTTTTGATACTGTACTTTTTGGAAATCTCCATGAGGAAGGAGACATGGGGCAAGACCTCACTGCAGGTCGTCCAGTAGGCGAACCCATGGCCCTGGTGCGCTCCTCTCGCATTCCATGTGTTTGGAAAGCCGTTGTATAGCAACCGCGCAGCCGTGTTAAAGTACAATGGGCGATCCTTCTTAGGTATGCGCAGAAACACTGCCAGCTGCACAAGGCGATGCATCGAGAAAGACTCGGAGTTTGCGAGTTTCGAAATCAAGGACCCCCGGGTGAGTTCAACTACCGCTTCACCAAAACTAGTTGCCAACAGAGTCAGGCATGCGCGGTAAGAATCGCAAGACCACAAGATAAACTTGACTTACTCAAAAGAGTCCTCCAGGAACTCAAAGTCTGGATCATCTAGCCCATCAGAATCCTCTGGTAGGCCGACCAGCTTCTCAAGGATTTTGTCAGGGTCAAAAAAGACAAGCAAGTTCTGCAGACGGGCCGCTTTAGCAGACAGTTTCTCCAGTGAGAATTCCCACGTAGTCAACACCGTGTGGTCGTATCCGACTAGGTTGTCCGCCTTGGCGAGCAACTTGTGGGCCGACTTGTCGTACATCTTCAAGAACTCGGTATACGTACAGCCTCTCTCGCGGATAAAATCGGCCACTTGTGACATGGCCAGAGGCAAGCCGCCAAGCCGCTTGCAAATCCCTGCCGATGCAGCTTCTTCCTCGAGCGACGAGCAAATCGTACCGGACATGGCTGCCAAAATGGACGGGCTCGTATCAGCAGGGAAGCAGCCCAGCAGAATGGTTTTGGTGGCCCACTTTGCTGCCAACACCGGTGATCGGGTCGTGATGATGATGGAACCCTTGTTGCTCGAAGGCCAAATCCGGTGCAGCAGCTTGATGTCGTCGACATTGTCAAAGATAAGAAGAAACGTTCTTCCCGACGCGTTGAGCCAGTCTCGGACCACCTCGATGCTTCTGTAGTCGTCTTGGTTCGCTTCATCGGCCAGTCCCAGCTTACGGGCGAGATCGGACAAGCTCTGGATGAGCTTGATCTGGGACTGAGAAGCAATCCAGGCAACCAAGTCGTACGATTGCATCGACGTGTTGGCGTACTGGAGAGCCAGCTGCGACTTGCCAACGCCACCGAGCCCATGGATGCCGATGGCCTGGAGCTGTGTCCTGGACGACGAGGACGGGTCCAGGTATTCTTGGAGGGTTTGCAGCTCCGCCTCCCTGGCAAACAAGTGTAGGTTAAGTCCGTACGGTACCGAAAAACAGGGAATTTTGGCAGGAGGACCCTTGTTGCCCTTAAGCTGCAAGTTTTTAAAGGCGGCCACCGTTTCCGCCGTGTGTGTTTCCCTGGAGAGCCGGATCATGTCTGCCGTCTCGTCCACCCGGCGAGACAGCATCCGGATGTTCTCCACGACCCTCGCAAAGTTATTGCTGAACTGAGACCAGGCATGGCGATTTCGGCCCACGTTCGGATTGTTGCGGAAAAAGGCAATGGCATGGGCGCAGAACACAATGATCTCGCTGTACATGTCAAAGAGAGCCTTTTCGAGTGACTCAGTCATGGGCAACTCGTTTTCGTATCTTTGCATGCGTGGCAGGGCATGGTGCAGGGTCTCGAGCATGTTGACAACGTCGGGCAAAACGGGTTGCGCAAACTGAGCATCGCCGAAGGAGTTAGCTAGGGGACAAATGGAAAAGGAAAATGAGGAAAACAGAAGAACCCGAAGATTCAGCAAGTCACCTTGATAATGAGTCGAATGGAACCCCACAAAACGGCCGCCACCTTGCCTTCCATGCCCAACGCCCACGCTGCGAGAGCAGCAAAATCATTGAGTCCAAGCAGGATGGGCCGAAGCTGCGACAGGTTCTTGGTCCATGTTCTGGACTGGTCGCTCTGACTAGGACCGAGAGCTTCGATCTGGGCTAGTAACTCTTCGGGGCTCCGGATGCGCCAGAGATCTCTGTCAATGACAGCGGCCTTAATTCCACCCTTGGAGAGCTCGTCGTAGTACTTTTCAATAGCGGACAGCCAAATGCTGCTCGTTGGGCTGGACGGACAGAGCAGACTCGGGTCAGCGATGTCGCCCGTTTGCCCGTTGAATACGGGATGCACGGAGGAGACAGACATTGTGGGCGGTGAGTTGCACGAAAGACGCCAATTGGCGCCCAAAGAAATCTGTGATGTACTCGTCTACCGCCGTACGAGGAAAATCGTAGACTGCCGCAGGCCGTCGTGGCTGTGGCTGCTTCCCCTCTTTTCGTCTTCCCTGCATCAGGATGCTGTCGTGACCCACAGGTCATCCGATCACAACTGGTTATCCAATTATAGCTGACCTTGGGCGTTTAAGTCAATAGTACCGTCGCAATATTATTCGGCCTATCAGTTACGAGTAGCTCCGTAATTGAGGCAAGGCAGGGGCTCAACTTGTATCCTAGGATTGTCAGGCTGCCGGGATATGTTCTCTACTCCCACATCGTGGCTAGAAGCCTCCAGTCTGCGAAATGAATTCGGAGAAAGGCAACAGAATCGCAAATAGCATGGCGCCTGTTGGAAATATCGATGATCCAACGTCTCACGGACAGGGCCACCTGCGGGGTAGCGCTACCGTCCGCAAGCGGGCGCTAAAAAGTACTACCAGTATGTGAGAATATTCTGGGATGTACGTGATAACTAAAAAAAAAAAAAAAAAAGCCAACTAAACTCCCTCGCTCTCCAGAACGAATTGCTTCGGCGAAATGGAGAGGCCGACAGTCGACTGGCAAGACCGTGAATTTGACATACCAGGAGGGGGGTCTTGCCGGCCACGGTGGACTGATTGATCTGGGTTGGTATCGGCCATGGCTACGGGAACAGCGACGCAAACATCCTGCGTTTCTCGGCAACAGGAACGACAGGAACCGCACGCACTTCGTCTTGGATGACTCCCACTTTGAAAAGCTTGAGCAGATAATTCTGCGGCTCATCCATGACGATCGTGGTGGCCTGAGCATTGACGACATTATCGAGCGCGTCGGCTGGGACAGCCTGGATCTGGACGCTTCGCGACCCGGTCCATCAACAGATTCCAAGCGGCTGCTCGTCTTCTCCATTCTCGGGTGGCAGTCGATGGTCTACCAGCCCGAGTTCAATGTGCACCCGACCAATGAACTTGCCATCCGCCCCGCCGACCACGGGCCCGACTCGCAGCTCGTCTATGACACCTACATTGCGCCCGTCGACCTGTGCGAGCGGCCATTGTACGTGCTACTCAAGAGCTTTGGCAATCTACTGCCGGCACGGCAAAGCAACAGCAGCGGCAACAGCGCTGCCGCGGTTGAGAGCAGCAAGGCGGTCGCGTCGTGGACGGCCCTGTATCCAGACCAGGTGAATGCGTACTTGCTGCACTCGCTGTTGCGTTGCAAGTTCCGCTGGGTGGATACGCTGGCGCTGCACCTGGACTACGACAAGTCGACGCGAACGCTGTCGCTCTTTAGTTTTCCCTCTATATGCGTGTCCCAGCTGCGGGAGCACTGCGGCACCATATTTGCCTTTGCTAGCACCGAGCTGGACGCGGCTGACCCGCGGGCCAACGAAAGCGACATTGCCCACTTTCTCCAAGAGGTTCTGGCCTCGTTCCGGCTTCTGTTTGGCCAGTCGGCCAAGTCGCGCCGGCTCTTCCGCCTCGTGTACAACGAGAGCGTGGCACCGTTTGCGCAACCCGACAGCTTGCTCCTGCGGTTGTGCACGGATAAAAGGCAGGCTGGGGCCACTGAGGAGGCCACTGAGACTGCTACATATCTGCCACCGGACCGCCGAGTCTACTACGCAGCCCGCGACTTTCCCGTCCTATACGAACGCGTGGAGCTGCTAGCCAACGAGCTCAAGAGCGCTAAGCCCACAACGATACGTGACCTAGTGCGCGACCGCCGAGACATGCTGCAATTTTGGACCTTTTGGCTCGTTGCCATCTTTGGTGGCGCCAGCATTGTGCTGAGCATTGTGCAGGCCGCCCTGGCGGTCATTCAGATTCTCCAGGCTGCGGGAAAGATATGAAAGTATCAAGTCGGGGGATACGGCGGAGGGTAGAAAGGACGAGCAAGACGAGCGTGCGAAAATGTTTACGTGTGCAATAAACAACCCTAAAGGCAAAGAATGATACACAACAAGAAAGGCATGCACAGCCAAAAGCATGCTGACAAAAAGGCTATCACGCCATAACCACATTGCCTGTGTATACCGTCTCTCTAGTAGATGCCGTCGAGAAAGTCGACAACAGTGACCTTTGCCAGGATGTTGCCAACGCTCTTGGAAAAGGCCAGATGCACCGGGTCTTTGCTGACATAGTAGTCTCTGTCCTCGGCCGACGCAAATGTCGCGACAAAGCCGTGGGTGAGGCCATTCTGCCCTGGTTAGCTTCTAGATGTCTAGGTGTGCAGAGAATGAAAAAGGTGTTATGAGGGAGAACACACCTGCATACCCTCGGGAGAGTTATCCTTGCCACCCTTGAGCGACAGGATGTAGGGCTTGTTGGCAGTCGGGTGGATGCACGTCTCTTTAAGAGATAGAAAGCGCTTGCATGCTTCCTTCACAGCTTCTGGCTGGGTGTCTTCCTTGAATTGGAAGAGCACTGTATGGACAAGAGTCATGGTGGATGGCATGGATGAGGGCACTCGGCCGTAAGGGTCGTGAGGATTGGCTAATTGTGTTGAGACTCCACAAATGGTAAGAAACAGGGTTATCAAAGTTATTAAAGCAACGATACGTGGAATCGTGGGTTTGTGGAATAGAGGCATGATAGTTGGATAGTTGGTGCCCAGACGGCGGCCCCGCATTGCAGAAGGAAGTGGATGCGGCAGGGTCGCGGGGTTGATAAAACTTCGAAACGTATCTTACAAAAACCTCACCGCTTTTAAGATACATAGCAGCGGCAGTAGTGTTGTTGTTGTTTATTCCGCTATTGTCTATATTTAAACAACGAAGTCAATCCTAAGTACACCGGCCTAAGTAAACGGAGTACAGTTTTTATTATAGTAAGATATAATCCGTAATTACAGAGTACGGAAAAAGGTATTAATTCAGTGGTGTTCTGCCGGGCCTGACCGTCGAATAAGTGTTGCACGTGACCCTGTGAGTTACTTGTGCAGAGTGTAGCTTCATACAAGGCATTCCACAATAAGTCACGTAGGTCCGCCGCTCTATCAATTCCCGCCAACTCTTACGAATTGCTACAGACACACGTCAAAATTCTAGAGACAAACGCCACTTAACCTATTTGGGCGGTCACAATTCTGCTTTAAATTTAGGCGAGATTGGCTATATAGTAAGTGCTTTGTATTTAGTACTGAGCTGGACTGCTTACTCCGTATAAGTTTATTTAGTAAGGCCTTAGCCAAGCTTAACATACACCTCTTGTCATAAAACTGTAACTGTATTAAGATCATCGTACTCCGTACTTCGTAGTGCTTTTTTATCCTCGCTAATGCAGTTGCTTAAATAACCAACTCCTGCCACTTCCACTTGGTCACCAACTGTACATCAATCTAACAGCCTCGTAGTATAATGACCTTAGTGGAGTTCCTCTCTATCGAGGATACGCGGCATTCCCAGCACAATTTTCATCGTCGCAGAAAGGTATTATGGGAATGTACGTGTCAGGGTGCATGGCGTGAACCCATTCATGGCTAGGGCTGATTTTGTTGTAGTTGGTGATGGAGAAAGCCTTGATTAAACGCAAATAGCTCGTAAGTAGGCATTTGCCTTGTAAGGTTGTCGAAAACGAGTCGAAAATATGTCCGCGGGAAAATCTGCTATAGTAATGATTGCAGTCTCGAAAAAGTTTTATCGCCGATTCTTGGCTCGGTAATTCATTGTCGGAACCCTCGTAGTAAACACATCTACAACTTTCAGGATCAAAGCTGGCCATCTCGGGTACGGGATTCCTAGGGTACGCGGGAAACATATTGCTTGCTCCTTCTTGTCGATGCTTTTGGAACATGACTTTCAAGTCTGAGGCCGAGATTCTCCCGTCTACAGCCGTATGGAAAACGTCGATGCTTGTCTGAGGTTGCCAGCTCAGTAGTAGTTGGACAAACTTCGTCTCTGAACTGAGAAGAAAAGAGGTCCTGGCAGCCAGAGTAGCCCTCGGTCGATTTAGCCTCCGCTTAGATGGCCCCGAATAAGGGCCGTAGGTATCATGGCTTGGATCGTCGCACTCTATGAGAAAGTTCTTTGTGCATTTCTTCCAATCTCCTAGTGTGCGTGGTTTCCACTTGCGTATGTAGTCCCGGATGGCCGTCCAGGATATGCGAATATGCTTGCACAGCTGTACGGCGCCTTGGCAACCTAGAGTAATTCGCTGGGCTTCAGAAGAATGCGAATCGTCATCCAAGATACCGCAGATACTGCAGTCACCGATATCAACAGGCCGCCAATATTTGCACTTATTACATAGCTTGCCATTTCGGATAAACCGCCTGACAAGTGTCTTCTCTTTCTTAGGAAAGGGAAAATCTCGCGCCAAATCCAAGTATTTGTCTCGCAACGTAATGTCCCGAAAAAGTGGGACTTCATTTACAAGACGTGCAAACGTGTTCGATACTTGCCGAAGACAGTATAGAGTGACGTTGTCATCGAGAAGGTGGCGGATGATTTGGACGAGGATCTCTTCTGGTAGTCGCCCGAGAGGGTTGAATACGTTGTTGTAGGCCCTTGCTGCTATGAGAGGGTATGTAGGGCGTTGCAGAAACAGATAGTCCTCTAACTCTAATACTCTCACGGACAGATCATTTGTGTTCGGCGAGTCAGTGGGTACATTTTCTTGGATTGGCTGACCCTGTTCCTTATACTGCTGCTTGCGGTGTCGGGGAAGATAAAGTTTGGTCCACATAACCCATTTTGGTAGGTCCATCGTACTTGCGATTGAAGGAGGAAACGAAGGAGAAAAAAAGAAGTTGGAAAACCAGAGGATGAATGGCTTCGAAATTATTGGCGGAAGAGTGTGCTGGATAACTAAAGGTGTGGTTGGAAACGCGGGGTGCCAAGATTTTATAACCGTTGCTTACAGTGAGATGTTTAATGCGGCACCGTGGATTACATTCTAATGGGCCAAATAATCAATCTTTCTAGTGTTGTACACGCTCGTCCATTCATAGTGTTCGTAAATTAACGCAAGAGAAATGGGAATGTACGATATATGTCTTTCATACCCTCTTTCGCAGAACTGCGTGCTTTTCTTAATGTGCTTTGAGAACATTAATATCTCTTAATATTCTGAAGGTCGTAACTTGGTAGCTTCTTTCCATTGTCACATGATTGAGGGTGCCCTCTTTCCTGTACGGAGTACTCCGTATACCATGTGTTTTAGGACTTAGTGACTTCATGATTTCCTAAACGGGGCAATTGCGTTCTTTTAAGAGAACGAGAGATCAGCAAAACCGAGTCGTAATTCCTAGCCAATCAAATGACGTAAGGCTTTCATTATTTCCGTGGGACGCCTTTGTAACTTGATTCTTCCGGCGACCGACTTTGTGCACACCTCTCTCTGTAGATCGGAGATGAACGGTTCTTTGCACCCCTTTCCATCGTCATGTGACCGCTCCATCCCAATTGAATCGCAAGCATCAAACAACCCACTTTTGAGCCCTCATTCGGACGGCTTCGGACGGCTTCGGCAACACTAGCGGCACTTAGCCGTCTCCGAGCTGTCAAGGCCATTGAGCAAAGGGTAACTGTATAGCATATACATCGGCCGTTTTCGGTACCCTCTCATAAAATACCCTCCGAGTGTACAGCAAGTCAGATTATATAAGGTCATAACTGCAGTTCCTTCTGACAACCGTACAACATTGAGAGCAGTCCCAACATAACACAGCTACTTTACACTAACTCTGGTTTCCTTAACCCGTTTCGACAATTGCATAATGTCTCCGAAAGACGCTCTCCCTTCCATGGATTTCCGTACCTTTGTCGAGGCTCTCAAAGCAGACGGCGACATTGTGGAAATTAACAAGGAATGTGATGCCTTTCTGGAAGTTGGTGCCATCATCAGACGGGTAGTCGAAAGTGACGAGAGGGCACCGCTGTTCAACAATGTCAAAGGACAAAACGAAAACGGTCTCTGGCGCATTCTCGGCGGCCCAAACTCACTGCGCTCGGATCCCGCAACGCGGTACGGCCGACTAGCTCGGCATCTCAACCTTCCGCCCTCGGCATCCATGAAGGACATACTTGGCGCCATGACTGCCGCTAAATCTCGGCCTCCTATCCCGCCCACGGTCGTTGAGACGGGGCTGTGCAAGGAATACAAGTTGATCGGGGATCAGATTGACCTCAACGCCCTCCCGTCCCCGCAGCTCCACAAAGGAGACGGCGGGAAGTATGTGCAGACGTATGGGATGCACATTGTGCAGTCGCCGGACGGCACATGGACCAACTGGTCGATTGCACGCGCCATGGTCAACGACAGGAACAGCCTCTCCGGGCTCGTCGCTTTGCCGCAGCACATTGCCCAAATTCGGGAGATGTGGAAGGCCAAGGGCCAAGATATGCCGTGGGCACTTGCTTTCGGCGTCCCTCCCGCGGCGATCATGGCCGCCAGCATGCCGCTCCCTGACGGCGTGTCGGAAGCCGAGTACGTTGGGTCTTTGGTCGGTGCATCTTTGGAGGTTGTTCAATGCGAGTCGAACGGGCTCTACGTGCCGGCCAACTCGGAAATCGTCTTTGAGGGGACCTGCTCTATTACGGAAATGGTGCCAGAAGGGCCGTTTGGCGAGATGCATGGGTATGTAATAGACAGCCAAGTTGCAATGATCTTTTTGACGTATGCTAACCCGTGTTCAAAGTTATGTGTTTCCGGGAGACAAGCATTCTGGGCCGAAGTTTACGGTCGACGTTATTACATACAGAAAGGATGCCATTATGCCCGTCTCGAACTGCGGACGACTAACCGATGAAACTGTATGTATAGAGTTTCTATTGACTAAAATTAAGCAATTTAGGCTACGGCTAACGTGATTTAGCACACAATGATTGGCCCGCTTGCGGCCGTTGAGATCGGCTTCCTTCTCAGGTCTAATGGGTTCCCGGTTAAGGAGGTCTTTGCTCCCTTTGAGTCTCAGGCAACCTGGGTTGCCATCCAGATCGACGGCGAAAAGCTCCGGGCCCTGAAAACTGATGCAAAGACGTTCGCCCGCAAGGTGGGCGATTTGGTGTTCCGAAACAAAGCCGGAGCAACAATCCATCGCCTCCTGCTTGTCGGTGAAGACATTGATGTGTACAACTTTAAAGACGTCATCTGGGCCTTTACCACGCGGTGTCGCCCGGGCACGGACGAGTACTTCTTTGAAGATGTTCTCGGATTCGCCTTGATTCCGTACATGCTGCACGGGAACGGGCCTGCGTGGAGAGGTGGCAAAGCCGTTTCCGACTGTCTCCTTCCATCTGAATACAAGGACGGGCCGGACTGGGAGACGGCCGACTTTACGCATTCGTTCCCTATAGAGATCCAAGAGAAAGTGAACAGCTGCTGGGAGGAACTGGGGTTCGGCTCCTCAAAGTAGGTCCATTCGGTTCCCATCATTCCGATCTAGCACTTTATGAACGGACAGAAAATACAGAAAGCATATATAGCAGCCAACTCGTGCGCAATGTCGTTTTAAAGTAAAAAGGCATCCTGTCCTGACATAATCTGGTCGGACATGATAAAATCAAGGGCCTCCAGCGGAGAGTAGCTATTAAAATCAATGTTGCGCAGCAGCTCATCCATGTCCAGAGTCCTAAGTGGGCGCGCTTGAGTGTCAGCATCGGTTCCTGCGCCTGAATTTGGGTACTGTAAAACAAACCCCGTCTGTATGTCAGCCTCCGGTAGCACCGGTAATGGCAACGCGTCATCGACATTTGGCTCATGTGACACGATGGGAGGGGCCGACAGGTCCTCTGCCGTCGTCGTGGTCTCTTCTTTCGTCAACCTTGCCAATGATTGGATGGCTAAAACGGCTTTCTGGTGTGTCGTGGATAACTGTGTAAGAGGCCCGGATTCCCGATCGCCAACAGCGTACTCGTCTTCTTCCATAAGGCTTGCCAGCAGCTCGGATTGCATTTGCTTCGTCTCCTCGAGATTTCTCGTCTCTTTCATGAAGCTCAGGAGAAGAACAGAGGTCAGGCCATTGTGAACAAAGGACCAGGACCGTTTTGCCTGGCAAGAGATGGAACGAAGATGCAAAAAGGAACGTGCGCCATGTCTTAGCGACACGTAGAACCGCTGTAGAATAGTATTCGCATCGCCCTCGGTCATGCACGAACGCACCCTACTAGACAGCAGCGGTCGACAGAGAGTGGACAGAAGGAAGTTCCTGTGCAGCTGGAGTCCGTAGTACTCCTGTACCTCTTTCAAGCATGAGCACCTCTGGCGGTCCCGTAAGCACGGCACCAGAAACTTGTCCAAAGCGTCGACTTGCTCAAACAGATGCATATACTGCCTGCTAGATATAGAGGACCCCGATCGAAGAGCGGAAGAATGGTGTAGCGTCATATGACTGAGCCACTGTATGCACTTGCGATAATTTAGGGTCCCTATACTGGCCATGTCCAGCGGAGGCAAGTCGTCCTCGTGGTCCATCTCGTAAGTTGCTGGCAGGCGATCAAACGCCAAAGAAAGAAGGGAATCTTGCCACGTGATTGCTAGCCTGTGCGTTTTAGTTTAGTTTAATGACTTGATGCACAACGGCCATAATCAGACGAGGCACGTACCGCAAGAACTTTGCTTCTTCGGGGGATATTCCCGACGTGTACTGGTCGGCTAGTTTGTCTATTCCAAGGAAGATGGCAAGCCGAATGGTGGTGCCGCCAAGGATCCAAGCAGCCTGCGGCTGCATGTCATTCTGGAGCACACATCCCAGCACCAAAAGCGTCTGCAAAATCTCTTTGCTGGGATTAGAGAGGTACTGCACGCTGCGTAAGAGGTCGAGAGTGTATGTCACTGCATCGATTTGTGAGAAAGAAACGCCACAGTCGACAGATAGGAAATGGGGAGCATACGATGCTTCTGTGTCAACAGGATCCGTCTGTCGACTGGGAAGTCCGAGAACTGGGCTCCATAGGCTAGTATAGCGTGAAGCAGGGCGCGAAGCTGTATGGCGTGCCGCGAACCGATGTCATCTAGGGTTTTTAGGCTTCCTTGGTCCTGCCGTCCGGTACAGGGGTCCAGAAGCGAGCACATCACCTCTTCCACCGCATCCAAGTCATAGACAGCAGCCCGGAAAGGGTGGATGCTGTGGCGGTATGTCTCAAACAGTATGACGGCCTCTCTGTTGTTCATTCCCCCGACTAGCAGGTCATCCAGGCGGTGCTTCGACGTGGTCAGGCTGCTGCTTCCACGAATGCCCAGGAGTGGAAGAATGCCATCTTCAAACGCGGTCTGGCGGTCGGGTTCGGGATGTGATGGTGCACTGCTCTGCCTCGTCACGGCCAGGATGGAGCCGTCGCCCAGAATCGATGGGCTGGTCCCTGTTCTGGGAGAGGCCGATGAGGACCATTTCTGGGCTACTGCTTCTGGGGGGTTTCTTATGCCGGCATCGGGCTGGACCGGATATGGCCGGGGCTGGTAGAACTGACAGAGGTCCGGATGCTGGCGCTTGCTGCAGGTCAGACACGGCTGCGAGCCGTCACATCGTACTTTGCGCTCTCGGCAGGGCAAGCACGCCTTGCGGTTGCGAGCAAACCGGCGCTCGCGTAGGGCATGGCGAAGAGCCGAGCTAGTGGCGACGTCGTGGGGCAAACTCGCGTTTTGCGAGCGCGTTGTGTGGCTCCGCGGATCTCCGTCCCGGTTGTCCATTGTCGTACCGCGTATTTGGTGCATTGGTCGCTGTCAGGGATACTATTGTTGATGAGACGGAATCCAAAGTATAAGAAGCCGCCGAGGGTGTCACGTGATCAGCATATCTTCGTATACAGTTGAATGCTCCACAGCTGGATACATGCATATATTCACGAAGCGGTACGGAGTGCGGAGTACGGGGTACGGAGTACGGAGTACAACGACCATATTCTTCTTCAAAATAAGAAACACTATTAAGCGGTGGCATTGGCTTTGTATGTTTCTGACAGTAAGAAGGTCGTCTAAAGAGTTGGTAAATGCTTAGTCAAATGTACGGAGCAGGCAACGTCTAAAAGAGAGAAATCCAAGCATCGTGTTATCCACATTTCATTTCTTCATATTCAATAGTTACGGAGGACCCCGTACCTAGGTAAATATGCAAAACTGCAGCTTCGACCCCAAATAAAACGGTGCTGGAACCGACAGTATAGCGTGCACTTCAGCAGTGCGTTGAATCAACGAAAACTACAGCTCAAGTCTCGATCGGGCCGCATTTCCAGGCAGACCAAGGACAGCCAGCTAGACACGTGCTGCTTGATCCTGCACTCAACACTGTCCGGGCACGTGCGTATCTTGGTATGTATGATTTCAAGCCTAATGCGCAATCGGTCACGCAAGGATGCGCCAAGATAAAAGAGGAAAGGTTGGGGATATCATATGTGGAAACAGTAAAGGCCGTTACATGTCTGGTACGCATTCTCTGGGTTGTAGCACTCTCAATGCTTGTGGTTGGGGTTTTCCGGCTCGACCTTCCAGGCCTTGGCACATGGTTTGTGTTGCGGATGAACCTTCACATCCTGGTTTTCTACGTCGGTCGTCACACTGGTGCTGAAGTCGCGAGTGACGTTGATGCCGTACTTGTCGAAGATGAGCTCCTTGACACTGTCGCCCTCGCTGTTGTTGGCCTTTGATGAGGCCAGGCCGGACCGGACATCGTTGCCGACGCTGTGCAGAACGTAGGCGTCTGTGGTCTTTGACCGATTGGTCGTGCCCTTGACCGAGAGACCGAGCATCTGTCTGAGCGGCTTGGAAAGGGGAAACCGAATAATTGGGAGGCCTAGAGCAGTGGGATTAGTACACAGGAGGGAGCCATGGACAAGGACATACGGACAAGCACAGATAATGCCGACGTTAACTTCGACGAATGTCCAGCTGTTTGAGGTCGCCTGGTAGTCTGTGGTGGGATGGTCAGTAAGGAGGCTACCGGGATAAGGCTCTGCTGGTCGACTCACAGATCTGATCGGCGGCAGTCGTCCGGGGAGACACGGTAACCATGCGGATGATGGTGCATAGAATGACAAAGACACCGAGGCCGAAGAGGACGACAAGCAGCATTTTCTTGATCAGGGGCAGCTTGAGATTGCTGATCTGGTGGAGCGGCAGGACGATGATGAAGAAGTCGGTCAGGATGATCATGACAGAGGTCGAATACCAGATGGACCGGGAGCTCATGCAGGTGCCGTCCAGGCTCTTGTTCCACGACTTGGATATGGGGTGGCAGGCAAAGATGGTGAGAAAGACGGCAATGATGGTGTACGTAATGGTGACGGCCATGACGGTGTAGACGGCATACTGGAACCGCCGGCCGGGAAAGATGCGCAGGTACAAGGCGCAGATGGACATTTTTGTTAGGCACGTGGCGATCTTGTAGAGGATCTGGGCGGCAAAGAACCACTTGAAGGCAATCGTCTTGTGATACAAGTCCACCTGGTTTCTGTGCAAGCCGAAGCCATTCTTTGCCTCTGTATGTCCGGTCAGCCGTTGTTTTCCCAATTTTTCTAGTCTTTTTCTTGTCCCCCCGCCCTCTGAGCCGTCCTACCTTTGTTGTACGTCACGGTCATTACGATAGCAAGAGCCTGTTTTGAGAGTCGTCAGCACTGCTAAGCTCGATTCGTCTCTGCGGCCACGGTTCATTGTCTCACCAGGGACCCCGCAATCAGGGCGTCATCAGGGCCAAGACACTTGTTGGAGTATCTCGTCATCAGGCGGGCGATGACAATGACGCCGGAGATGCAGATAAAGATGATGGCCAGGCGGGCCAGGCTCTCGCCGCGCGGATTGGAGACGCCTTCGTCAATGGCGTCCCGGGCCGCCAGCAGCATGGCGGGAAGGTAGGCCATCGTTCACGAGGACAGGAAAAGATCGCCACAAGGTAGCGAGGATAGAAGAGAAAGAGAAACAAGCAAACAAGGCCGAGAAGAGAAGGTGGTTGTCCTGGATTGTGAAAGGAGAAAAAGCATGCACATCTGGCAGCATCGAGGCCGTCATCCAGTACAAGTACCCACGCCTGATCATACATGGCATCGTGTCCAGGGCCGTCGACTGCTCGTGCAGCCAGGGAGTGGCCAGGGTCGGCCGGGGCCAGAAACCTCATCTGGAAGGAGGACAAGCCATGCAGGTCGGAGCACCCCTCCGGTGGCGCCGTCGTTTCCAGGGTGCCCGACAAAGAGGAGCACCGATCTTAGGCCGGATGCAGTCTGATGTCAGCGATCATATCCCCTTCCGTCGGGGCCAGCAGGAACAGAACCCACATCTTTTGATACAGGTCTGGCAACGCTGGGGCTAACGAATGCCGCTTTGCCGGTTCTAGAGCTTCGGCATGTAGGTTCTCCCCGCAGGCGAGTTTTTCGCCACTAACAAAGAGCTTGACAGGCGATATGCGACGTACGATGGATAGCATCCGATTTGATGGCCCCGACCGGCCAGGATGAGGTGGAAAAAGGGGAGGAGAACGGCGGTGCACAAGGGTGGTTTTTGTCTTTTGGCCCCTAAACTCTTGCGCGAGGAGATCACTCATCTGCTCCGGAGAGCTGCAGTCCCGCTTTGCAATTACGGAGTAGCAGGCCACCCACGAGGTTGCGCAGCAGTGGTCCCGTTGTTCCGGAGGCGCCTGACAGCCGCAGACTGGCAGCTTTACATTGGCCGTAGCCACTGATTCCAATCTGCACCCCTTCCCGGAATAAGCATATGGATGAGGCGTTAATTAGGCCTTCAAGCCACTTCGCTTGGACAAATGTCGAACAAACGACGTTAGCGATGCGTTAGCTCAACGGCCGGGTGTCTGCAAAGTATAAATATAAAATATGCAGGCTGCCAAAATGCAGTCTCAGGTAGCAGTGCGAAGGCGTGCACTAGCACTCAGGGGCAATGTGCAGAGCGTCGCTCGCTTGCTGGTGATGCTGCACGACAAAGACGGCCGTCCCATCTGGCCGCCATGCCATCTCGCTCTCGTGCAGCAGAATGGTCAGGCTTGGCTCCGACTGCCTGACCAATGTATCTTATCTTATAGACAGGGGGCTCGCAGCAGCGCTAGAGACGATGGCACGTGTTAGCGCCAGCGCAAAACGGGAACACGAGCCCTTCATCTTAGCTCCGGTGGGCTCGCCAGCCCCTCGCAAGACGGAGGCAGCGTGCAGCTGGAAGAGGAGCGAAGTTGCAGGAAGTTGACTAATATGCTGCATGTCTGGGCTAGCGACCCCATCGCCACGTGTGAATAAAGGGGACTGCATCCTGAAAATATCGTAGCATCCTGCACTCTTTCCGGTTCCATCCACCCATCTGTCACTTCCTCCTGCTAGTGCCGTCCTCCTTGACTCCGATCGGCATCATGCGCGTGCAGGTGACCATGTCTGTTCGCTCGCTAGTTATGACGTGCCTTGTGGCCGGTGGCCTGGCTCTGGATACGGTCCAATACGGTGCCTTGTACGTTCTCCCTCGCTCTGGTGGTTCCTGGTTGCTGTTGGCCCTGCTGACTGTCGCGTGGCAGTCTGCCCACCGCGACCTACTCGGTGGCCAACCAGCTGGGCTTCTTTGAGGCCTTTGGCCTGAACGTGGTCTATAACTTGGTTCCCAACAGCGTCTCGGCCTTCAGCTCGCTCTTGGCTGGCGACTTTGACATTCTCACGGCCACGGTGGACAATGCGCTCAACTACCGCTTCAACAAGGCCGAGAACGTCACTGTTCTGGGGCAGCTGGACCAGGGCCCGGATCTGGTCGTGGCGTCGATCTCGTCCATCACCGAGTTCTCCCAGCTCAAGGGCAAGCCCATCATGGTGGACTCGCCGACGAGTGGGTATGCGTACCTGCTGCAGGACGTCCTGTCTGCCCATGGGCTGGAGCTGGCTAACGGGGACTACTACTTTATGGTGAGTGAAAGAAAAAGGCGGAAGAAGAAGAATAAGAAGCAAACAAAAACAAAAAGAAGAAAAAAAGGAAAAACAGAAAAAATAAAAAAACAAGGATCTCAGGAATACGAGAAAACAAGGACGAGAGGCTTCCCCGCCCCGTTCCCCCTCCCCCTGTCCCAGGCTGACCCTCGACAGACGGTTGGCGGCACGGCCACGCGGTACGCCGCCCTGACGTCGGGCGCCCTGGCCAACGGGTCGGCCGCCTACGCGACCATCCTCAACTACCCCTTCACGGTCGAGGGCGCGGCGCTGTCGGCGGCCGAGGCGCCGACCGTGCTGGCGCGCGTCTCGGACCTGGTGGCGCCCATCACGTCGAGCGCCTTTACGGTCAGCGAGGCCGCCCTGGCCGGCAGCGCGACCACGTCGCTGCTGACGAGCTTTCTCGCCGCCATGCACGGCGCCAACCGGTTCCTGCTCGACAGCGCCAACCAGGACTGCAGCATCGCCGCCATCGCCGCCCAGGTCGGCATCGCCTCGGCCGTTGCCGCGAGCGAGTACTCGTCCGCCGTCAGCACCGTCTCGGGCGAGATCGCCCCAGGCGGCAACTTTACAGTCAACAGTGACGGCATCGCCAACGACGTCAGCGTGCGCACCAAGTTTGGCGGCTTCGCCGGCCTCGCCACCGGCTTCGACTGGTCTGCCGCCCTCCGCCCCGGCCCCAAAAAGCTCATCGACTACGGCGTCCGCGACGCCGCCATCCACCTCTTCAACAGCAAACCCTACGCGGGCAACTGCTCCCAGACAGCCGGTAAGCGCCGTCGTCGCCGGCAGTTCGCTTAGCCCGCTGACTCGTTTTCTAGGAAAAGGAGGAGGCGTAAGCGGGAGGCGCCCGTGAAGGATGGCGTGGCGAGGCGAAAGACAGACTCCGGAAAACTTCTTCTGAACTCGGTCTGATGCTATCGTGAAATCACACGTGGTACTTCCCACAGTCACGTGACAGGGGAACCGTTGGGTCCAACCATTTATTATACCAATTACTTTTGCTCCTACAGCTGAGCTCGAGGGCAAATACAAAAGCTTCCAGCTCTTGGGCTTGGATCCGCTTTCGTGCATCTTCTAATGCGCCTCATCTCGGACCCGTCAGTGCCACGTAGGGCTGTTGGGGACGAGTCACGTGCGGTTTGCAAAACACTCATTAGTTGGGAATCGTCTTGTTGAATCTGTTCTGTCTCTCACTTTCTCTCATCTGCTTCACCTCTTTTCTTCTCCCTCACCCCCTCCCTCATGAACATCCCGGACAGCACGGCCGCCACGCTGGCCGACTACCGGCGCCAGGTCCTACGGCGGGGTTTCCGTGAAGCTCTCGCCCTCGGCCAAGTCCGTCCTCTGCTGCTGCCTTGGTGCATCGTGCCATCCTTTGTGCTGCCGGCGCTGTACCTGGCGCTGCCCCGCGACAGCCGAAACGGCGGCGCCGGTCAGCACGTCCTCCGGGCAGCTCGCATCCCCCTGGCTGTGGCTGTCGTGGCGCTCAACGCGAGCATGCTGCTGCCGTCGCCGTGGTCGACGCCCGTGTCCAGCCTCAACTTTGCGAGTGCATACGGTGCCGGGCTGCTCGCAGTCTGGGGCTCGCTCTGGACCCTGACCGTGCTCGTCTGGACGGACCCGCGGCGGGACGCCCAGCGCGTCGAGAGGAGGCTGGTTTTGAAGCTGGAGCCGACAGAAAAGGGGCGCAATGGCATCAATGACGTCACGGCCCTGGATGCCAGCGTCGCCAAGAGCCTTCACGATGGCTTCACATATTTCTGGCAGTCCTTCCCGGCCGATGACTCGTTTCTCATTCGGCTCGACTGGGCCGTGGACCTGGTTTTCGGTTGGAGAGGAACCGGTACGTCTTGTTGCCCAAAATCAAAGCTCGTGGCCCAGCTGCTCACTGCTGACTGCTGACTGCTCTTGCTCTGCTCCCAGGCTGGAATTGGTGCATCTCTCAGCTGCCACGCTTTCGGCCTCCCCGCCATGCTCACTCTGCCGAGCCCGTCCAGCTCGACTCCATGGCCATCCAGACTGCTGCCGGCTTCCGACGTCACCGCAGCTATGCCGCCTTTGTCTGTTCCCGCCTGTTGGCCTTTGTCGCCGGCTACCTCGTGCTGGATTTCGCTGCCGTCGTCATGACGCTGGACCCCTTCTTTATCTTTGGCTCGCCGCCCGACCAACTCTCTCCGGACCTGCTCCTGCTGCTCCAACTGCCTCCCGCCTTGGGTTTTGTCTATCGTCACCCCGTCCTGCTGTCGCTCTACCGCGCAGTCCTCTGCCTCGGTGGCGTCATCGCTGGCCTGTACATGTTCCTCTCCGTCGGCCATCTCTCAAGCGTCCTCCTTCTTGGCCGTCGTGGCCCGCTGCACTGGCTCACCGGCACCAGCACCACGCGTGCCGAGCTGTGGCACCACCCGTCCATCTTCGGTGGCCTCGACCAGCTGCTCGACCACGGCCTCGCCGGCTTCTGGGGCGGCTTCTGGCACCAGACCTTTCGTGTCGCCTTTGTCGCACCCACTGCTTGGCTCGTCCGAGTCGGTCTCTTGTCGCCTCCGAGAGCCAAAAACACAAAAGTCAAGGCCAGCTCTACCCATCTCGTTGGCCTTTTCATCGCCTTCCTGCAGTCCGGCTTCTTGCACGCTGCCGGCAGCTTCACCAGCGCTGGCCGTGCTCGCTCGCTCTGGTGGCAGCAGCCCCTCTTCTTCGCCCTTGCCGGCGTCGGCATCGCCATCCAGAACATCCTCCGTCGTGCCCTGCTATCCCCCACTGCTTTGTGTCTCGGCCTCCATCCATCTCGGTTCTGGCGTCGTGCCGGAAACCTACTCTTTGCTGCCGCCTGGCTACTGGCCACCCACCAGCTCTTTGCCGATGGCCTGTGCCGCAGCGGCGTCTGGTTGTTTGAGCCCGTTCCCTTCTCACCCTTCCGCTGGATCCTGTATAGAGGTAATGGTGGTAGTGGAGAAACCGGAAGTACTTTGGTTGGTAGCAGCCGGGCCGGAAATTCTGCATGGCGGTGGTATGCAGACGACTTGCCTCATTGGCATGTTGGGGAGCACTGGTGGGACACTGGTTTGGCAATTTGATGGACATGCATAGCTACATATCTGGAGGGGAGTTCTCGTGCCGCTGACTGTTTCTGCATTGCATCAATTTTGGGGATGGGGACGGTAGGGCGTTTTCATTAATGCTGGATTGTATGTTCCATTCACGCCTGCGACGACTCTAAGTCTCAATGAACATTTTCGGTAGTCGCAAGTCCTGCTGGCTTCGCAGATGGTGCATCTCATTGCGGATCCATGTAAGCACGTCGCTGTAGCCAGTCTGTTTCTTCTTGAGCACGCCAGAGAAAGCATGGAGAAGCAACCTGATATCAAGCAGTCAGCATGTGCGAACGTAGAAATCTAATCAGGACGACGGACCATCGAAGCTGCGGCTTGAAGACTGAAAACTGATATTGCGGCTTTCGCCGTGCTCTGCCGTTCAGGATAGTATATGCAAACTCGGACAGTTCCTCAATGGTGCTGATGACGAGCCTCGTGCTCGGCCGTTTATCTCTTGGGAGGCACCGCGTGTATGCCCACACCTTGACCGCGGTATCTGAGAATACCTTGTGGACATTGCACAGTGTTGTTCGCAGCGAGTTGTGTGCTGTGTCGAAGAACATGACGTGAGAGAGAACCTTGAAGCCGTCTGGGTGGATTAGCAAAGACAAGGAGGCAACAATAACACATCAAAGACGTACTGAATATCTTCCTCTTGAAGTTGTGTCCTGGAGATCGTGAATGCTCCACGGTAAGAGTATCGAACACAACTAACACTCTTGTTAGATCCCGGCTATGAGACATACGAACAGGGTATATACCTTGTTTCTTCGTCTCCCAGTCCTTGGCAATATCAAGTGTCAAGCAGTTGATGACCAGGCCGCAGTAAGGAAACCACGCGCCATTAGCAACTCGTGAAACTGGCTTTCCGTCTGGGCCTTGCAAGTCAAAGTTCACCAGACTCTTGTCCGGGCTGACAGCGACACCGTACTGCGGAAGGCCGCGATGCATCACCTCGACAAAGCGAGCGGCCTTGCTGCGGTCTGTGGTTATCAACAAGAAGTCGTCAATCAGACGCAGCAGAAGGCAGCTGCCGCCGCCGTCAGCGTCCAGAAACCCCAACTCCTTTGCTTCCAGTTCCGCATAGAAGCAGTTGCACAGCAATGCCGAAAGGACCGACCCTTGCGGAATGCCCATTTTCTGCCGGTAGAACCTCTTGCCAATCTTGACCAGGTTCTGAAGGATGTGAGACGCCGCGAGTCCTACCAGCGAAGCCGAATCTGGGACTTTTCGGTAGGCTGTGTCCGCAAAGATGGCATTTCGCTGATACGTCGCCAAGCTGCCCTCCACCACGTCGTGGAAGCCAGATGCGTCTGTGCTCGCCGAGGCTATTGTCTGCCACCGACGCATCGGGACAAAGTCGCCTTTGGCTGTGGCATTAGAGCCGGCTCCAGGTCCTCTGTTCTCAGGGGCTGTGATCTCGACATGTTTGTCTATATAGTATGCCCGGTGGGATGAAAGTTTGTGGACCAGCTCAACCACTGCTTCCTGTGGCATCGTATCGAAGGCTGACTTGACATCTACCTTGGCAAGGTAGAAGGTATGCTGGCCCTCGGAGGCCATGCGTTGCTTAAACCTTTTCAGCTTTTGGAAGAGCGTTCCCACCGAGAACATGCCGGACCCCAGACGTTCAGGGTGCTGCTTCTATGGGAGAGAAAACACGAGCTGTTAGAAATGGCCGAAACACTAATAGGTTTTCAACAAGAGCGTATCTGCCTCACTATTTCAAACTTGAGCATTGCTTGGACAGGTGCCAGAATTGTGTTTGCGCTGCTGCCAAGCCTTGTGCCCCCCTTAACGACAGTTCGACGACGCAGATTCATAATCGGGCGCACTGTTGACTGCTTCGGAAGCAAGCGGATCTGGCCATATCCCAGATCCCTGGACCCCAAGATTTGGAGGGCCTCGCCATGTTTGATATCCTCAAACATCCTGGCCTTCAGACCCACCAGGGCTGGTTCTGTAATGCGACGCCAGACGTCATGACGGAAGAAAAAGAGCTTGTTTCTGTGGCTGCTGGATTCGGTGACGTAGAAGTTGCTACGGACAAGGGGTATCAGAAACGAGTCGAACAGATAATAGAGAAATTCGGCAAAGATTTGTCGTCTTTTCTGAAGATCGGTCTGGCTGATTTTGCCCTTCTGGAGACTAGGAGGAGCAAGCCACAGGATGTCTGAGATCTGAAGACAGGGTCAGCAAGCACTGTCTGGGATTGCGGCGGGGCTATTTCTACCTTGATATCTTGCATAAGATCGTGTAGATTAAGCGTCTCGAACCGCCGCAGCCGCAAGAAGAGATCGACCTTCTTGAGAATGGCTCGCCTGTTATTCGACAGTGCCTCGCCGTTTCCCCAGAACCCGTTGGGAACAACGTTCAAAATAACAGCTTGACAAAAGGTGGAAACACGTTGCAGCGGTGTGGCAAGTTCCACCAGAGGCGTCGCGCTTTTCAGCTCCGTTCCGGAATTAGAACCAGAGGGGACGCACTGTTGCTGTCGTGGCGCAGGATGCTGACCAGCTGTCGGAATGTCTTTCGATGGAGACTCCCGGTCCGATTGTCCGGAATCAATCAATGGATGGGCCTCTTTGTTAGGCTCGGCAGCGGTGACTTTTTGTCTTGTCTCTTTATATGAAATGTCCTACAAGAGCTGCAGTTAGATGCTGTAATAACACAAGAGTCACATAAAGGCTCACTGGGCAGCAGTGTTGCAGAAGCTCGTAATAAGAGCATCGATTGTGGAGAATTCGAAGCTTCTCGACGAGATGGACTGCCGCCCCTCTCAGTCTCTTGGGAATATGAGCCGAAGAGGATGGATCTTTCCAGTTACTTTTGCCAAACTTGGCCGAAACCTCGTCCTCTCGAAGTGTGTAATCCTGAAATCGTTGGGCCGTCGTGGCACGATCCACGACAGACGTGAAGACGTTGTGGAGGCCAAACTGTCGAGGAAACATGTACATCATAACGTGGACGGTGCCATGGTTGTTGACTGCAGCCAGTTCCTGCAAGCCGACCTTTTTGGTCGGACAGTTTCGGTAACAGAAACGGTTCAGAACATCTGCGCGTGTTAGGATTGGCCCCAAATGTCCTTGTGCGATAACAGGATGCCTTACGGATATGTTTCAATCCAAAGTGTACCGCCCCGGACTGCGCCATGCTCGGCTTGGCGTAGAACATGCGGTTTCTCACAAACGATATGTCTGACAGGCACTTTTCGCCATGCGTATCGCGTGCTGCCTGTTCCGTCCTTTGGGGCTTGGTCAAGGGCTCCAAGTTGCACAAGGCCTTGCCTGAGAGGAGCATTTTCGTGTCAGTCATTCTTCTACATTCCTCGGATACAGATATGCCAGCTCACCAGAAGCTTGAACGAGATTTCTGCGGCCAGCATCGACAGGGAGAAAAAGCGAACAATCCATCAGCATATCAATCATGATCCTCTCGCCTGCCGCTCCCAGCAAAGCAAGGACCTGCGGCCACGGATTCTCCTTCAGTGACTGGGCGTGTTGCGGCGATTTTATGCAGAAAAGATCAGGAATACTGCTGCTGCATGGATACGGAGAGACCAGTTTCTCCTCTCCATCCCCTTCCGCGATCGATATCTCCACGGGCCGTGGTCCTCGACCTCTCTGGAAGCCATGACACAGCACATTTTGGGGAAGGTCGTTGAACCATTTGCCTCCGGCGCTTGTCTTTTGAGGAATCCTAGCGTTCTGCTTTGCTCTTTTGAAGAGCAGCCAAACGCAAAAATCAACAATCTGTTTGGTGAGCAATGCTGCTATCAGGCAGAACGAGACCCACAAGATCTTACCTCTGACTGGGGAGAAAAGGCACCCTCCTGTGCATTTGATATGGTGACGATCGACTCGTCGGCCCTCTTGTGCTCAATGTAGGCGAGCCGCTGTTGCTGCCGGTCGTCTGGCAGCGAAGGATGCCGGTCGAGCGGCTTGTCTCCTTGGCCGGACTCGCCATTGTTGGGGCATGCGACAAGCGCGTTGTCCAGCAAGCGGCGTAGGCGCTGCTCCACAGGGCTAGGATCTGCAGAGAGGCCGACCTCCCGTAGCTTCTTTTGGCGTATCCGAGATGAGGCCGGCAGCCTGCCCAAGAGGTAAGCACGGAGCGTCAGCACTTGTGGGAAGTACCGTGTCAGCAGTGCGTGCTTCACGACAGAGTCCTGTTGATGGGGTGATGCCGGAAAGTGATCCGAAGACGACTCTCTCCTCGGCTGCTTCGCACGGGAGGGTGGAGCCTCGCCGACGCTGCGGCTGTCCTCAGCGTCAGCCCTCTTCCTCTTGCGGCACATCAGTGCCGGCATGTCGGCTTGGTCAACAATGACGAAAAGTGGATGTGCTCCGTAGAGGTGCTTGTTGCCCTTATCGTCGCGCAGATGTGCTCATGGACCATCATGAGCCAGCCATACCAGCGGGCAGGAACTGTGGTTGTGTGCATCGAAATTTAGTTAGCCGGCAAGTGATCTCGTGACATGACAGAGCATTGGTGCAAGACAAAGCGGCGCGTTGACAGATTGACGCGTTCCTTCCGAATGGGGAACGGGCGCAGGGCTTGGCGTTGTGCGCTGATTATATGGGTTATTTGAATGCAAGATGCAAAGCGGAGTAAAGATAGCGAGGATTGTCAACGAAGCCTCTGTTTCAGCTGCGCAGACAATGCCATGCTATCCGGGATTACGTGCTTCCCCTGAATGTTCACGTTTCGCGCTTCTTCCTGTTTCTGCCTCTATTCTTGTGGCGGCATCATCTTCAGGGACTGATACGGCTGATCGGTCTCACATGGAAGCCACTCGTATCTCATAGTATGTACTTGTACGGGCGATATGACAGCTCGACATCTTTATCTACATCGGCCTGGGGCTTGTTGGAGTACTTATACATTGGCTACATCAACATAAAGACAGGCATGCACTTAGTGCTATCAGGGATAGGGAGCGCTCCTCCGACGGGACTTATCAGCACAGATGTTATCCTCTCACTTCGGCGGCCAGGGGACACAGGAGAAGGAACAGCCGAAGGGGCGTACCAAAGTGCAAACGACCCCTGCACAAGGTCGCACGGGACGGAAAATGAGGGCACAGGCGCATGCTTACATGGTACACGTATCGTAGCGGCCCTGGTGCCGCCTGGTGCGTTGTTCGGTCGGGGGAGAGTGAGCTGAGAGCAGGACCTGACAGGTTGAATTGGGACGTTATCAGGGCGGGTGCTCCGTAATTAGATACGGTGTCGGGTATTTTTAGTGCCACGGTATCCCACCCCGACCGCTAGGGCGCACCTGGCGGGCAAGCCAGTGCAATCTGGCGTGCATAGCACGGGCAGCGGAAATGGAAATACGATGGAAGGAATGGGACATTAATCCGCACAGCGCGCAGACGGCACAGAGGGCGAATGCAGGGGCTGACGCTGGTGCACAACGTACGAGCAGTCGCACATGGGACGACTGCACATATACGGGCGAGATGCTACGGTGTACTCTGTAGGTACTCCGTACATGATGCGCGTGGCATCGGTGAGCACGAGGAAGGCGAGCCTGCAGAGAGCCAGGGGGTGATGAGCGAGTGGCCGGCATGGATTAGCCGCGTGCAGGAGAGTGCGGCAGTGTCGATCAATTCTGGCCAGTCGATTCCTCCAGAGCGGCCGTGGAGCAGACACGATCGACAGACAAGGTGAGCACGGCCAAGAACGTTGTTGGGTCTTTGGAGCAGAGCATGTCTTGCGGCGCATCGTGCAGCGGACTGATTACAAAGCGGATACGAGCAAGGACGAGACGCATTTGGCCAGGCAAAATGGTAGGGCGGGACGGGGAAAGAACCGTCCAGGAAAGGTGGAGTGGGGAAGGGACGAGCAGACAATGCCCGCATCTCACATATTACTCCATACGTCGGAATATTAGCCAGGGGAAGGGGGAAGGAACGACGGGCAGGACGGAAAGGGTCAAAGAGTGAAAGGGGCCCAAGAGGAGAGAGGACAGGGAAAAAACGTCTCGCCCACTCCCGGGTGCGAATCGACGTGGCGCATGCACAAACACAGTAGCAGCGCGCTAAGATGCTAACGCCGCGCCAGCTCTCCCGCCTGTTGGCTAAGCCAGCCACACCCACGCTTCACTGGGCTGCCCCTGTCCGGTCCACCGTCTGCTGGCCGAGTTTTTTTATTTTTCTCCTTCTCTGCAGCTGTGCAGCTCTGTGGCGTGGGCTGTGTAGGCTGCCAGTGAGCTGTCCGTTCGCTATAGCCCCTGCCTATTCGGGGTGAGAGTGACCAGACCCCCAAATTGGGCCAACCCCCCCCCTTCCCCCCAATCAATCAATCGACATGTGTTTTCGATCGCTCGCTCTGCTTGCCGCCCTACACGTCCTCGCCCTATTCGCCCTTGGTCGACGTTCACCTGCTCGCCATCCCACGCTCTGCCTCGTCGTCGCGCCCGTCTCGTCGCATCGGCCTCGCACCAGAGCTCGGCCGCATCCCTTTTTGTCAGTCGCCACCACCGCTACGGCCACGCCCTGGGCCGTTGCAGCACTGGGGCCAACCATTGTGACGCTCGAGGCTGGCCGAGAGCCTAAATGTCCAGCCTGCCATGGACGGCGGTGATCGAGACGAGGCCCGTCGGCACCTCCGCCTCGACAACCCTGACGACCGCGACGACCAGTCCGGCCGCGGCCTTCTCGAACCTTTGGACCCTTTCGAACAGACGGCCCAACCGATCGACAGCAGCCGCCGTTTCGATCCCTTCATCCTAAACTACTTTAGCCGGCCGGATCACGACAACAGCATCAGCAGTCTGCCGCCATCACTACCGCCGCTGTCTCTGCCATACGCCCCCCTCTCGTTCCTCCCATCACTCCAGCCATCGCTGCTGCCACCGGTCGCGTTCCATGGCGCCGTAAGCCAGCCGGCGCTCGACTCCAACGCGTTGACCGATTTGGCCGATCCCGTCGATCCCGTCGACTTCTACCGCAGCTGCCCGCCGCAGGACGGTCAACACGCCCAATTCCGCACAGCCACGACCGCTGCCGCGGACGTGTCCTCCTCTGCTGCTCGCCAGGACGATGCCATGGATGCCATGGCGGCCGCTGCGTCTGGCTCGCGGCAAATACCCGTGGCTCGAACCCACGCCAATGGCCTCAGCCCAGAATCACCAACGACGTTCCCCTCTTCTCTCCCTAGCTACACCAACGGCACTCGCCCCAACAGCCGATCCGTCTCGAGCCCCATCGACCGCTCCTCGCCCTCGTCCACCTCGGCCTCCTCGAGACCAGCTCCGACTGCGGTCAGAGCGACGAGCGTCAAGGACCTGAAAAAGCGATACGACCAGATCGCCATCCCCCCGTCGCCTCCGTCGGTCCCCAACCCTCCCTCGACCAGACTGCGGCCGACCGCTCGGCCCTCGATGTCGTCCTCGGCCTCCTCGTCCTCCCGCAGCCGATCGCCCGCCACCGGCGTAAGCACCACTTCCACAAGTCGCGTCAAGAGCCCCACCAGCCATCTGCGCCAACAGGCACCACTACAGCATGAGAGCAGTCCGCAGTCGTTTGCCAGTCGCATTGCCAAGCCGCGGCCTGCAGCTTCCTCCATCGCCGGCCACGAGAAAGCATCCAAGTCCAAGGCCCAGCTGTCGTCCCCCGTGTCGTCGCCGCCTCGATCCGCTCGCCGAATGGCCTCACCACCGCCACCGATGCCCTCGCTGCGAACCAACGGCCTGCTCTTTGGGGAGATCCATGCCGACGAGGCCGACGTGCCCCTGACGCTGGGCTACGGCATCAATACGGCTCGCCCGAGACGGACGTCCGAGTCGAGCGCCTACCCGGCACGGCCTTTTACGCGATCCCGATCCGAAGCCAGCGCCGATCCCGAGCCAGCATCGCCTACGGACTGGTACCGTGGCGCCCTTTCGGCACAGGCGGCTACAGCTACGTCTCCGACGAGCATTCCCGTGGCCACCTCCCGCGCAGCGCGAATCCCTGCGAGCCACAGCCGGGCACATAGCGACTTGGCCGGATCCAAGCCCAGAGATGTCCATACCCACTACCGGCAACGTGCCTTTGACCCTGCAGCTTCTGCCGGCCCCGACCCACTTCCCTCCCGTGGCCAAAGCGAGACTCCGCCGCCCAGCTCGCCCCAGCAGCAGCTCCCCTCTTCGCCCACCTCGCGCCTCCCCCTCTCGGTGAAGAAGCAGACCGATCCGTCGACGCGCATCGGCCGCGCAACATCCCGTTCCAGTTCTCCCGCCTCGGCACGACGTCAGACCAGTGCCACGAGCAAGACTGCTCGCCAAATGTTTTCGCCTCCGGTCTCGCTCAGCAACGCAAAGACGCCTGTCAGACGAGTGGCCACAAGTCCGGCGCCTGGCCTGGCACGGTCGAAACCAGCGACGTCGTCTTCGCGAAAGCTGCCGCCAGCCCATCTTGCCATGCCCGGCAGCAGTCGCCTGAATGCCTATGCGTCCGTCCCGGCGGCAAAACTATCGCCCACTCTGCGCAGCTCAAGGCCGCGACAGCCGGTGTCTTCTGCTGGCAAGCTGTCGGCCCATGGCAGCACGCGCGCATCGCTGGCAAGGCAGGAGGAGGCCGAGGCCCGGCGGCGGAAGATTGACGTGGGCCCCATCGACTTTGCCAGGCGCCGGGAGACGATCCGGCTCGCCTACACCAAGTCCATCCGCGAGACCGAAGCAAAAGCAACCCGGCAAGCGGCCGCAGACAGGAGGCGGAAGGAACTGGAAGAAGCTGCGCGTGCCAAGGGGTTTGCCGAGGCTGCCGTGCTCGCGCAAACGGAAGCAAACAGACGGGCCGCCGAGGCCGCCGCAGTGAATGCCTCGAATGCCTCGACTGCCTCGACTGCCGCTTCCTCTTCGATGCGGAATATTCCCTCGTCCGCCCCTGTCGCCGCCGGCGCGGAAACATTGCCGGCGCCGTGGAACGCGAATGCAGCAAATGCAGCAATCGCCACTGGCGTCACAGCTCCGTCTGCTAGTGACGAACCTGTGGGGAAGCTGGCTGGCTCCAGGCTAAAGATTGTTACTGATATGCCAAAATCGCAGCCAGAGCCCGCCGACAAGCCCACAAAGCAAGACTCCCCTACACTTGGCATCCCCGGAACGTTTCCCGATCCTTCCGTCTCGGGCTCTTCGCCCCTGGAGCCGACACACGAGGAACGGCCGCCGTCGGCCACGTCTGCGCATTCCGGCATCACCGAGTTCGACAACGAGGCACAGACCGACCTGCCGTTTCGAGAATCCGGCACGGCTCCGCTGTCGGACGCGGCCTTGCTGCTGCAGCAGCAACAACGACAAGACGCAGTCCAACTCGGGCTAGAACGTGAGAAGGCTGAATATCGCTCGCCATTCGACGTGTCCTCGACGGAAGACCCGCTTCCCCCCACAACCGAAGAAAATCAGCTCGTCGAGCATGCATTCCGCCACCGGGAAGAATACCAATTCCCCTTCCAGGTCAAGGTGGACATTGAACAGCCCTCGGTCGGGGACAGCTACGGGACCGCACCCACGGACAGCACCACTGCCACAGCACCGTCTCCGTTCCGTCGATCCATCCCAGGGTCCTACCATGAAGAGAGCGACGGCAGCCGGCCCGTCACGCCCATTCTGGTGCCTTCTCCGATGGACGCAGGCAACTACAAAAGTCCTAGCCGCGATCTCGCCGAAGACCATGAAACGCCTCGACGCCCGCAAAGGCTGGACGATGCAGTCGCCGCGATGGAGATTCCGATTATCAACGAGACAAACCAGGGCACCGATAAGCCGCAGGTTGTGGGCTCCGAAGTGACCGAGCACGTTCTGTTTGTGCACAGCAGCTCCACCGAGTACGAACCACAGCCCTTTCGGTCGGAGTCGAACCACACCACCGTCACGATCCTCAGTCGCGAGACCCAGCTCGCACCGGCACCGACATCTCGCAGGAGCAGCCGCCGCATGATGCCCGAAGACAGCCGACTGGATGCTGTGGAAGACTTTTATGCCGGTCCCAGCCTGCGCGATAACGTATGGACGCTTCGCGACTCTGCCTTTGCCTCGTCGGATGTCTCGGACGATGCTCGGCAGGCATCGGGCAGTGAGCCGCAGCGGACGCCCGATACGTCCAAGAGCCTCAACGTGCCGTCCCTCTTGTCGCCGGCGAACCGGTTGAGCCAGCAGTCGGGCTGGACCGACTTTTCCGTCGAAAGCGCCGAGGCTCGCGAATACCTGGCGGCCCGCGAGCTGGCGTCAGCGGCTGTGGCGTACAACACCAGCCTCGACTCTGTCATGCGTGGCCAAGGCGTCGCGTCCCCGACGCATCAGCCTCTCCTCCGGCAGCGACGCAGCCAGCGGCGCCACCACCATTTCCACTTCGACTCGCGGCCCGGCTCGTATGCGGACATGTCGGAGCAGAACGACGACTACAGCGAGGCCCAGGAGGCCGAGAGTGTTGGCGTGTCGTCGCTGGACCAGTCGGCGCATGACATTTCGTCGTTTGACGGCACCGCTCCCCAGCACCACCGTTTGCCCGAGGTCGACACGGGCTCCAACTTTTACATTCCGTATCTGTCTCGCCAGTCGCCGGCCAAGATGAAGATGCCGGCCCGACCAGAGCACGATCCGCCGCCAATCCCGGTGCCATCCGAAGGCCGCAACTCGTCCGTCGAGGCCGGCGGGCGGCCCAGCTCGTCCAGTGCCTGCTACGACTCGTCTCGTCCGAACAGCTACGTCCAGGGCATGGCTCTGCGGGACGACCAGTGCTCGTTCACGTCAGCGGCCGATGGCTCGGTCTCGGCCTCACAGCCGCCGCCGGTGTTCACACCGCGGCCCTCGTTCGAGCAGTCATCGCTGGAAATGGGGCACCAATCGATCAGCGGGGCTACGCTGGTGGACAACGAGCGGCCGAACGCCAGCGGAGCGGTCGAAAGACCGGCTGCCGACAGCCGGGCATCGATGGATAGCAGCATGACGGGCGGCGCAGCCGGCACCGGCAACAACGAGAAGCAGGCGGCTCCCAGCAAAGAGAAGTTGCGGCTCGTTCAGCGCCAGATGGTGATCCGCGAGCTCATCGACACCGAGGCCGTCTTTGTTCGCGACATGAACATTGTGGAGGAGATCTACAAGGGAACGGCCGAGGCGTGTCCGCAGCTCGATGATAAGACTGTGAAGCTCATCTTTCGCAACTCAGACGAGATCATTGCCTTCCACACGGGCTTTCTGGTCGAGCTCAAGGAGGCCGTGTCCGGCGTGTATGCGCCCAAGAGCACGCGACGGTCCTCGCCGGCGACGCGCGAAGGGTCGACGGCATCAGATACGGCTACGGCAGCCAGTTCCGTGCTAGCATCGGACAGCGGTCCAGCTCCGGCAGAGACGGACGAAGACACCCGCGACCGGCAGACGTACCTAGGGCCCGTCTTCCGCAAGAACATTGACAAGATGCGATTGACGCACGAAGGGTTCCTCCGGAGCAGCGACAGTGCGGCCAAGCGGCTGATCCAGATCCAGGAGGACCCGACGGTGAACTTGTGGCTGAACGAATGCAACGAGGTGGCCAAGGACCTGACGGCGGCCTGGAACCTGGACTCGCTGCTGATCAAGCCGATGCAGCGCATCACCAAGTACCCGAACCTCATCAGCCAGCTGCTGCAGTACACGCCGGCAGACCACCCGGACCGGCCGGCGCTGATGGTGGCGCGGTCGGCGCTGGAGACGGCGATCCTGGACATCAACAAGACGAAGAAGAACTTTGAGCTGGTCGGGCAGATTGTCGGGCGCAAGCGCAAGGACTCGGACGTGCGCGCAGGCTTTGCGCGGGCATTTGGCAAGCGGGTGGACAAGCTGCAGGCGTCCAACAACCGGCCGGCCGAGGACGCCGAGTACACGAAGCTGAACGAGAAGTTTGGCGACGACTACCTGCGGCTGCAGGTGGTGCTGCGCGACGTGGAGTTTTACACGCGCCAGGTGACGGCATACGTGCACGAGTTCCTGCAGTTCCTGTCGGCGATGGAACTGGTCATGCGGCTTCAGCCGTCGCCGTATCCGGAGCTGGAAAGCAAGTGGGCGCGCTTCAATGTATCCATGCGGGACATGGAGAAGGTGGCGCTGGACCAGCATGTGAGTTTCTTTTGGCTTTTTTGGCTGGCTTTTCTCGCCTTTTTGTCTTTCGGTCTGTCTAACTCGTCACAGCTTGCCCAGGTACGAAAGCTCGTGATTGAGCCGTTTGAACAGGTGATCAAATGCTACGGCAACCCCAGCCTGGCGATGAAGAAGCGGGCCAAACGGCGGCTCGACTTTGAGCGAGCGGCACAGCTGAAAAAGGCCAACAAGAAGGTGGACAAGCAGCTGGTCGAGCTGGTCGAGCAGTACGAAGCGCTCAACGACGCGCTCAAGCGCGAGCTGCCGACGCTGTCGGCCAACACGGAGAAGATTGGCAACATCTGCCTGGGCAACTTTGTCAACATCCAGGTGCGCTGGTATGCCATCTGGAAGGAAAAGGTGCGGGTGGTGCTCGACGACAGCCAGCAGCAGGGCGTGCCGGAGGTTGCCGACATTGTCGCCACGTTCACGCGCGAGTTCCGAGACATGGAGGAGCACATCCACCAGAACCTGACGATCCTGAACAAGGACGGCAGAGGGGAGGCCGTGGGCGGCGCCATCATGTCACGGACGCGGTCCCGGCCGTCGGACATGTCGCCAAGCGTCCGCAACGGATCCATCAACAGCGACAGCACGCCGTCGCTGCCGACGCCCGACTTTGGCCGACGCAGCAGCGGCCAGTTTGGGCTCGTGTCGCCCACGCCGTCGACACAGGCTGCAGCCGCGACAGCAGGTCCGCTTGCATCGCCGACATATGGCCCGGCAAACCCGAACCACTACTATTACTACCGCAACGACTATTACGGCGCAGCTCAGTCCAACGGACACGCGCGTGGCTCGGCATCGGCATCGGCATCGCCCATCACGCCCGGCTTCCCAGCAGAATCGTTCGGACGGTCGGTGACGTCAGGCGGAGGAGGTGCCGGCAATTCTGGAAGGCCGGGCACCGGCCGCAGCTACGAGTCGGCGCCGCGGCCCAGCATCGACTCCAGTCTTCACGGACACGGGTATCAGCACCAGCACCAGCACCAGCACCAGCACCAGCACCAAAGCCAGCACCACCAGCACCAGCACCAGCTGCAACAGCTACAGCTGCAACAGTTGCAGCTGCAACAATTGCAGCTACTGCAGCAACAGCAGCAACAGCAGCAGCAGCAGCAACAGCAACAACAGCAACAACTGCAGCAACTGCAGCAACAGCAACAGCTACCACAGAACAGCATGGCTGCCGCCTTGCACAGGGCGCGGCGTGACTCGTCTTCGACGTACAACTCCAACCAGTACCCGTCGAGCACTACGGCCGAGAGCGCCGGAGGTGGAAGCAGCGTGGCCGTGAGCAGCCGGCGGTTCTCGGGGCTGTTCAGCTCGGCCATGCCGATGCAAGACGAGGTGTTGCCGTCGACAACGACAGCGTTGGCCGCGGGCATGATGGCAGCCGTCATCGGCGTGGGCGGGATGGATGGCGCCAATCGACGGCCATCACGAGCGTCATCGAAAGAGCGGCCGACGGCAACTGCAATGTCGGCTTCGTCACACGGCCGTGGTAGCAAGGGCAGTGGCAGGTATCGCGTGCTGTGGCTGGCGGCTTCACTATTCGAATTCAACATTGAGACGAAACACGAGGCAGGATATCCGTATCTAACGTATCAGGCGGGAGAGGTATGTGATCTGTTTGCTTCTTGCCCAACAGACGAGGTGTCATCCGGACTCTAACAAATGTACAGGTCTTCGATGTCATTGCCGAAAAGGGCGAGCTGTGGCTGGCCAAGAATCAGGACGATCCGAGAGAGCTGGTCGGGTGGATCTGGTCAAAGCACTTTGCCAAGCTGGCGGATGCCTAAGAGGACCGCAGTCAGGTGGTGACGATTCTGCTTTGCGGACAAACTATATATGAGGCTTTTTCACATCGCCAGGAAATGCCATATTAGATGGGGGATGGGACAGGAAAGGGATAATGCATACCCAACGCGCATTATGGTACACATGCTTTTAGAGTGGCGAGGGATGGCGTCCATGTTTTCTAAGGTGGTCCCCGATATCTTTTCTAAATGGGGAAATAAACAAGCGAGATGAGTGTTGGCAACGGCGAGTGTGTGTATGTGTAGAGTGTTGAGGGTGCACTTGTCGTTGCAGGCTGTACTTTTCTTTGTATTCGACCTCGAGATGGCATGGGATGGAAAGGGAATATCTGGCGGATGGGAGACGAAGTATCGTACTAGGACCGGCCACTTCAAAAGGCGTTTCTCTATTTTCCTTTTGTCAGACACGAGCAGGTACCAGAGGTTGCGGTTGTATCGTTAAGAGCTTCGTGGTGTGGCGTATTAAATAAACGAAAAGAAAATTCATACTTTTAACGGTTCCCTATTGTTATTTCCACCACACTTTATCCCGGGAGAAAGAATCCTTTGCAGGATAAGACTGTTCTAAAGCGGGAAGGAAGGAGCGAGGAAGCAAGAAATAGAAATCAATATTTTGAACTCCGCCCAAAAAAAAACAGCCAAACAGCCAAAAAGTTCAATTGCCACTACACAATTTGACACATGCCCTGTCTTTTCATCGACCCGGATCAACTACAGCTGTGTCGTAAACGTGTTCTCAAACTCGTCCTGGGGCAGAGCGTCAGTGTATCGCGACAGAGTTGGATTGCCCCCCAGACGCGGCGACTCACCCAGATCAGGCCTTCCATGCTCTGCAGCGGCGGGTGTGCCGGATAGACGGGCGGAATGAAGAAGGCGGCATCGATGTTGCAGCCGGCGGCGCCGCTGCCACCAGTGGCGGGAAATCCGTCGGGGCTGTCGATGCCTACCTGCTGGTTCTGCGGGAGGCCCCAGAGGGCCTCGCTGTTGGTGACGCCGGCAAAGACCATGTTCTGCGAGAAGGGGGCAGCTGACGGGGGCGGAAGGGACTGGGGAGGGACCTGCAGGGGAGGGACCTGCAGAGGTTGCAAGTTTGGTTGCAAGTTTGGTTGCAGGTTTGGTTGCAGGTTTGGTTGCAGGTTTGGTCGCAGAGGCATCTGAAGATGTGGTGGCGGCATGGAAGACGGCGGTGCGATGTGCAGAGATGGGCCGCCGGCGAAGTCGGCCAGATCGACTGGTGGGTTGTGGGACTGTCGATCGAGGGCGTGCTGTGAGAAGTGCCATGACTGTTGGTGTTGTTGTTGGTCCTGGTGGTGTTGTTGCTGCTGCCGATACTGACTTTCTCGCTGGCCATGAGGCTCCATGGGTGCAGCGGCCTCGTTCAGGTCCTCGTCGGCTGTGGGAGCGCTTGGCTGGCGCACGGCCTGGCGACCTGGCACGGCCTGGGCGATGCTGGTGGGTGCGCGCATGCGTCGCTGCTGGGTGTAGACGGCGGTCTTATGCATGATCTCGCGCAGGATGGCCTTGCTCTTCTCCTGGCTGGGGCGATCGGGGTCGACGTCAAAGACAAAGTGCAGGCAGCGCCAGATGCGCTGGTGGAAGGGCGAGTCGGGGCGGAAGAAGACCTCGGTGGCGAGCAGCAGGGCGACCTGGTACTGCTGGTAGGCGCCGCGATACCAGCGCCAGGGCGCAAAGGCCGGGCTGCTCTCAATCTGGGCGGCGGTCTCGACGATCATGACGCCGCTCATCAGCAAGATGGACATGAGGTCGTCAGGCAGCGGCGTGGTCGTGTTGGAGTGGTAGGGGTGGAGGACCATGACGTGGAGCCGGAAGACGAGCAGCTGCATGACGAGGCGGGTGTAGCGACGGGCAGCGGCGACGTGGTCACTGTCGTTGTGGCCAGCTTCGAGCAGCGGCTCGTACTTTGCAAAGATGTGGCGGCGACACTGCTCGATCTTGGTCATGACGTCGGCCAAGGAGGTGCGCCGGGCCTCGAGGCGACGGCGCTCGTTCCAGACGACGCGCATCATCTCGTTGATCTCGAAGCGGATGACGGCGAGCAGCATGGGGGTCCAGGCGGCGGCCGGCGGCGGCGAGCGGGCGCTGGCGGCCTGGAGGTCCTCCTCGCGGCAGTTGAGCGGCAGGCGGGTGTCATAGTCGTCGGCACGGATGGCGGGTCGCGGGCCCTGGGCCTCGCAGGTGCGGATGTCGAGGAAGCAGAGCTGGTGCCAGAGCAGGCGACGGACGTGGACCTCGAGGGGGGTGAGCCCAAAGGCCTCGCCGTCGCGGTGGAGGCCCATGCACTCGGCCATGCGGATGGCGGCGCCGACGAGGACCGAATGGGCGCGCGAGACCTCGGCGCGGCAGAGCGTGACGAGGTAGAGGACAAATGCCTGGAGCGTCTCGATGCGTGTGGTGCGCAAAAAGTCGGCGGCCGTGAGCGAGGCCTCGAGGCCGCACTGGACGGCGCGGACGAGCTGCGGACGGCCGGGCGGTGATCCGGAGGGAGCGGGCGGCAGCGGCCAGAGAGCGGCCATCTGGACGGCCTCGGCCTCGTCGGTGGCCACGGCGGCGGCAAAGAGCACGGCAAAGGCGAGGGCCTGCAGCGACGGCCGAAGGTTTTTTGTTTTCGTGTTGGGCGTGTTGGGCGTGTTGGGCGTGTTGGGAGGTCGGGGACCGGCAGCCTCGGCTAGAAAGGACGACAGCTGGGGCGCAAACGACGGCCAGTGCAGACAGGGCGCCACCGGATGGACGGCCAGGCGGTACGTCTGGCTGAGCAGACAGCAGACAGCCGGTGGCGGCAGCAGCTGCTGGACCGGCGGAACGGCCGCAAACGGGCCGCAGCAGAGGTTGCCGGCCGGCGTGATGTAGTCGTCCGACGGCTGCAGAAACTCGGGCATGGCGTCGACTCGGCGTCTCGTCCGGGCGCTGTCGTTGTCAGAGAGGCCCATCTGGATCTCCTCCGCCAGACGTGGCCGGTTCAGACCACCGATCCGCTCGGTGATGCGCATTCGGCCAACGCGGATGCCTAGGTCGATCATGTCGTTGGCAGACATGGCATTTTCGTCGTCGTATCGGCGGACATTCATGTCCTGGCTATGGCCATACGAGTCTGTGTCTTCGTCTTCGTCTTCATCCTCGTCGTCCTCGTCCTCGTCTTCATCGTCCTCGTCCTCGTCTTCATCGTCCTCGCACTCGTCATCGTCGTCTTCGTCTTCATCGTCGTATCCACGTCCCTCATACACAACATCCTCCGCCACCAGGGGCGACGGCTCGAGGTGCGGCGCTTCCGTCTGCACGGGCGAGACGGTCGAGAGCGTCGGGGCCTTGAACGGCGACGGGACGTCGGTGCGCTGGCGCTGGCGGGTGCGCGCCGTCTTTTCCAGCTCGCGCTCGAGCCAGGCGACCTTCTCCTTGATGCCGTTGATCTGCATCTTGCTGAGGGCGTCGAGGTCGTGGCCCAGATAGAGGCATAGCCGGTCGGCCTTGGCGCAGTTCCGGCACGGCTGCGACTTGGTGCACTTGAGCTTGCGGCGACGGCACTCGAGACACGACTTGATCGACCGCATGCGCCGCTTGGTTGCCGTCATGGCCGGCTCGTCGAAGCCGGGCAGCCGGGCAAAGCCAGCCGCGTGGAGGCCAGCCTCCTCGGTCTTGACCGGGCGGTCGTCCTCTGCCGGGACGCTGGCCTGCGGATGCAAGCGCCAATCCATGTTCGATTGTGTGGGCTGATGAAGCAGGCAGAGCCAAGAAGAATGCGGTCGACGTATGCAGAAAGTCACCAATTTATCTCAAGAGGATGGTTGTGCTCCTGGTCAGCAGAGCTGGCCCATGCTGGAGGGGGTTGGCAGCCTGCGGCGATACACAGAACGTGAGCCGTGGTGCAGCTCGGCATCTCTCGGCAAAAGCTTCAGCTGTCCTACCAGACACATGGTTCTTGCCTCTGGGGTGGCAGCATGCTTCCAAGACCGCCCCTGCCGCCATGGCTCTGTCCAGGCGGTCGCCTAGTCAAAGCGACGGGCCTCAGACACGTCTGGATCTGAGATGCGTCCATGGTGATCGTATGGATGTTCTGGCAAGATATCGGGCCCCTGTACTCTGGTACGGCAGCCAGATGCAGCTGCAGCTGCAGGCTGCGGACTGCAGGCTGCAGGCGTACCCCCAGCTGGCGGTGGGCCTCGGCTTGGATCTGCTGCCATGTGCTCACCGTCTGCTCTCTGCACTCTCCCCGGCAACTTTTACGAGACGGGAGGCGATGGGGGCGACGGAGGCGGCGGGACGGCCTCACGAGATGGCCAGCGCGAGCGATATGGACGAACGATGGCAGAAAAAGGCACGGGCCGAGAACAGATACGAAGGAAAGCTTGTGTCTCGCCCGCTCGCTTCTCGAGACCGCCCAGAGGCACGCACGTTCCCGCAGCGGCAAGGAAAGAAAAAAGGGAACGCCGAGCGCGAGAAATAGAGTGGCTGGTGCTGCTATGCAAGCCGGTTTCGGTGTCTTCTAGAACGAGCGGGCGAGGTGAGGAACGTGGCAGAGACACAAGGCGGTGTTGTCTCTTTTATGTCTCTCTTTTTTCTTTTCCCCTCCTTGGCTTGTCTGCATGTCTAGCACTGATCCGTGGTGTCCAGAGAAGTGCGGCAGGCGAAAGATCAGACGAACGGCAGCCAGAGGACAGCAGGGAGTCAGTCTGTTTCTGGGCGAGGAGTGAGACAGGGAGCACGCTGTTTTTCCCCTCGTACCGAGCGGTGGGACAGGCGGGGGAAGGCGAGGAAGAAGAGGGCGAGGGAGAGGAGGGCAAAGAGGGCAAAGAGGGAGAGAGGGAGAAGGCGAGGAACAGGCGAGACAGAGGGCGAGCAGCAAGCAGAATCTGGGCACAAGAAAGTAGACTCTGCCGTGTGACGCTGTGCTACGGTGGCACAGCAATGGGACAAACGCAAGTGTCTCATTGTGTTCTTGTTGAGCTTGTTGGTATCTGGGTGTTGGGACAGAGTCTGAGTGAGTCTGAGTGGGTCACGTGATGCAAGTTTATGTCATGATTTTTATTCTGTATTTCCAGAGTCTATGATACGGCCTCCTGGGCCGCGAGGGCGCGCTCTCTCTGCTGGGTCGCTTGGATGGCCAGGACGCGCCAGCGGGCGAGGGCGCGGGCGCTGGCGCGGGCGGCGTCGGGGCTGTGTTCCTGCTCGACGGCGGCGAGGTACCAGCGCAGGCGGCTGGTGCGGCCGGGCCGGCCGAGGTCGAGGTCGCGGGTGACGAGGTGGAAGAGGGCGCGGAGCGTGACCGGCGAGGGTGCGGTCGCGGGGCCGTGGCGATGGCGCCGCAGAAAGGCGCGACAGAGCTCGACGCCGCGGAAGGCCTGTCGGGACGAGAGATCGGGGGCGAGGGCAAAGTGGCCGGCGAGCCGCTCGACGAGGCGAATGGTGGGCGTCTGCAAGGCGGCCGGCTGCTTCTGGGTCCGGGCCGGGCTGCGGCTGCCAGGCAGGTCGAGGAGGTAGGCGACCTGGAGGGGGGCGAGCGAGCCGTCGTCGAGGGCGGCGGCGATGCGGTCGGCAAACTTGTCCCAGAAGGCGATGCTCCAGGCGGGAGGGAGGGGTGAGGGGGGGGTTAAGGACGAAGATGAAAAGGAGGATGAGGATGATGGTGACAGCGAGAGTGAGGGTGAGGATGAGAACGAGGGTGACAGCGAGAGTGAGGATGAGGGCGAGGGTGACGATGACGATGACGATGACGATGACGATGACGATGACGATGACGATGAGATTGATCCCGTCTGGGCGTAGACGGCATACAGCCGGAGGACGGCCGGGACATCGTCAGCAGCAAAGGCGACGGCCTCGAGAAAGGGACCCGGAAGGGAGGTCGTGCTGACGGCAGCCAGGGCCTCGACAGAGCGGACGAGCTCGGTCGGGGCGTCGCGGCCGAGCAGCTGCAGGGCGCGGCCGAGGCTGAGCAGCAGGGCGACGCAGCGGGAGCGGCTGTGCTTGGACCGGAAGACGGCGAGGCCGAGAGCCGCAAAGGCAATGTCGGAGGTGGAGGTGGTGGTGTCGATGAGGCGGTCAAACGAGAGGAACGCCTGCTGGGTGACGTAGCCGCGGCTGTGCCAGTGGGCGAGCAAGACGCGGGCGAGCTGCGGGCGGTCGAGGTCGGCGCCAAAGGCCTGCAGGGCCGCAAAGAGGCCGTCCTGGCGGACAAGCGGCAGCTCGGCCAGGAGGCCGATCCAGCGATGGCGAGGGGGGGCGGCGGAAACGTGTAGCAGCCGCCTGCTGGTTTCTGTCACTAGGGCCGGGTCGACGTCGCGCAGGACATCAGCCACGGCGGCCACAAAGACGACGTCGGGCGCGAGCAGCTGGCCGGCCTGCCAGAGGACGCGCGCGCAGGACTGGAGCAGGCCGCGGGCCGTCTGGAGAGCAGTGCGGGCGAGGGTGAGGTCGCCGGCAGCACAGGCGGCGTCGACAGCGGCGAGCTGGCGCTGTAGCTTGGCGCTGGTCCAGGCGGCGTTGTCGAGGGGGAGGGGGGATGTGGACGAGGAGGAGGAAGATGTTGACGAGGAGGAGGTGGATGAGAATGTGGGGGACGAGAAAGACGGGCGTATGGTGGAACCGGTCGTCAGGGCGGCAGCCAGCAGCGATGACAGAACACTAATGTCCAGCTGGCGGACCAGCTCTGGCGGGGCGGTCAGAAGGATCTCGGCGGCGAGGTGGCCGGACGTGGTGCAGTCGGTCGCGTCGGCGGCGTCTGTCGTGGTCACCACGTCGGCCGCACAGAGGAGCAGGCGGTGCCAGAAGACGGCCCCGAGGTCACGTGGCTGCAGTAGGCGGCAGTGGCGGATGCCGTCGAGGACGGCGGCAAAGAGCGTAGCGGCGTCGGAGCGGTGTTGGCGGCGGCACCAGAGGCGGTCAAAGACGAGGAGGACGTCGTCGGGCTCGAGCGCGGCGAGGCGCAGCTGGGCGTGGAGGGCGTCGCAGAGGTGGGAGAAGGGGGGTTCGAGGGGGGGGGAGG
>LDEF01000049.1:50855-164056 GCA_001455505.1 Leptographium lundbergii
GTTTCTGCGTGTCGGGTTTCTGTCTCCCAGGAGTCTGTCTCCCCAGAGTCTGTCTCCCGAGTCTCCCGAATGCCTGCCTGTCCCCCCCACAGCCACGCCGGCAGGGCGTCGACCACGGCAGCCCAGGCGTTCTGGGCCTCGCGCACGCCGCGGACGTCGGCCTCGCGCGCCGCCCGGGCGGCGTCGTCCCGCGGCGGCGTCCACTGCCACTGGCGGCGCAGGTCGGCAGCGGCCGAGGCGGCGGCGCTGGTCCACGCCGCCGGCAGCGCGGTCGGGTGCAGGTGCAGGTGCAGGTGCAAGTGCAGGTCGGCCATCTGGCGCTTACCCAGCCGACGGCGGCTCTCGAGCGGGCCGGGCGCGTTGCTGGCCAGGCGGCGAGAGCGACAGAAGCGCACAAAGGCGGCCGCGAGGACCGCGTCCGAGATCCAGAGGGGGGGGGGGGCCAGAGGAGGGCGAAGCGGCGCCGCGAGGACGCTGCGGGAGGCCATGGCAGCGGTGGGTCGACGTCCGGCGATGCGGGCTGAAGAACACGTAGCTGTCGTCCCACCATCGGCCGGACAATGTCTGTGCCGACTCCTGGTGTCGGGCAGCGGTCGGCAGTGGTGGAGGTGGTGTTTGCGGTTTTCCTCCGTGGCCAACCAGCGCGGCCGAATTGCAAGCCCCTAGCCACTGCTGCCCGCCACATTGTGGCTGGTGCCTTCTCGCACCGATAAGCTCGGACGCGCTCGTATCGGTGCTGCCTGGTGGGGTAGGTCGTTCCTCTGCGTTTTCGTCTTGCCGCAACGACATCTGCACCGGACCATTCGCTCGAGCAGACACATCACAATGGCAGACACGACCGAGGTGCTGCAGAACGACCTGCTCCTGCGGGCAGCACGGGGTAGGCAGACGAGCGGGATGCAATGCAATGGCAATGGCTGACGGGTCGCAGGCGAAAAGGTGGAGCGTCCGCCCATCTGGGTGATGCGTCAAGGTATGTGTCTTTTCTGACTCTTTTTTCTTGCCCGATTTGCTAAGGCCCCCCCCAGCCGGCCGCTACCTGCCCGAGTACCACGAGGCCAAGGGCGGCCGCGACTTTTTCGAGTGCTGCCGGGACCCCGAGGTGGCCTCGACCTTGACGCTGCAGCCGGTCGAGCGGTTTGCCGGCCTGATCGACTCGGCCATCATCTTCTCCGACATCCTGGTCGTCCCGCAGGCGCTCGGCATGACCGTCGAGATGGTCGACAAGAAGGGCCCGCACTTTCCCGCGCCCCTGGCCGATCCCGACGACCCGCAGGTGGCGCCGATGCTGGCGAAGCCGGTCGCCGCCGCTGCCGACGAGCTCGCCTACGTGTACGCGGCCATCCGGCGGACCCGCGCGAAGCTGCGCGGCCGCGTCCCCCTGATCGGCTTCTGCGGCGCCCCCTGGACCCTCTTCTGCTACATGGTCGAGGGCGGCGGGACGAAGCTGTTTGCCCACAGCAAGCGCTGGATCTACCGCCACCCGGACGCGTCCGCACGGCTGCTCCAAAAGCTCGCCGATGTCTGCGTCGAGCACCTCGCCCGCCAGGTCCAGGCCGGCGCCCAGCTCGTCCAGGTGTTCGACTCGTGGGCAGGCGAGCTGTCCCCCGCCGCCTTCCGCCGCTTCGCCCAGCCCGCCCTCGCCCACATCGCCGCCGCCCTGCCGCGCCGCCTCGCCCAGCTCGGCCTCGCCCCCGTCCCCATGATCGTCTTCCCCAAGGGCGCCTGGTACGCCCTCGACGCCTGCTGCGACCTCGGCTACGACGTCGTCGGCCTCGACTGGCAGCAGGACCCCGCACACGCCGTCCGCACCCGCGCCGACCGCTCCGTCGTCCTCCAGGGCAACGCCGACCCCGGCGTCCTCTACGGCACCCACGAGGCCATCGCCGAGGCCGTCCGCGACATGGTCGTCGGCTTCGACTGGAAAAACCGCCACCAGGGCTGGATCGTCAACCTCGGACACGGTGGGTTTTTTTTTGTTTCTTTGTTTTGTTGTTTTTGTTTTCTTTCTTCTTCTTCTGCCCAAGCCTGCTTACTAATCCTACCAGGCATCACTCCGTTTGTCAAGCCCGACGACCTCAAGTTCTTCCTCGAGGAAGTGCACAGACAGACAAAGGCATAGGCGATCAGGGCGAAAATAAATACATTGCACACGGATGGCGCTTAAAATGAAATCTTGTTCTGCATCTATGTCTATGTCTATGTCCACTCGCCGGGAATGTCGTCGCCAAAGCTATCGTAGTTGAGGATAATCCTGGCTTGTTAGAGCGAGCTAAGTGAGGAAAGAAAAAGAATCGAGCGAAGCGAGGAAGAAAGAAAAAAAATCGAGCGAAGCGAGGAAGAAAGAAAAAAAGGAAACTCACCAAGAACACGACCACGCTCGTCTGCCGCCAATGCTACGACACACTGCTTGGCTCTGCGCGTTGGTGGCCGAGACGTCGGCAAGAGACCAGCCGTCGTCGAGGCCGCCAGTGTTTTTGCTGAAGACGCCGTTGTGCAGCCGGATAAGACGGGCGGCGAGGATCTTGGCGATGCCGCGGCCACGGTATGGCTCCTCGCAGTGCAGTGTCCAGATAGTGCCGTCGAGGCCGAGAAAGGCCCAGGCGATGAGGGTGTTGTCATCACGGAGGGCAACCGAGGGGACGAGGAGAAGTGTTTCTCTGGGATGTGAGTAAGGGATCGGAAGAAAGGCGAGCGAAGCGAGGAAGAAAGAAAAGAAAAGCGAGAGAAGACAACCGAGCGAAGCGAGGAAAAGAAAAAACGACTTACTCTTCCCGCGGAATATGCGTCCGCGACTTGACCAGAGCCACATCAGGCTGGCGAACAACATCCCAACGCAGCGGCCGGTCGAGCCCACGGACAGCCACCAGATCAGCATCACCGTCGACAGGCGACGGCGCCGGTGGAATGTCAACCACGCGGAACAGCCAGCGGTCATAGGCATCCCACTTGACGGCCGTCATGCTGCCATTGGCACCCGCTGCCGTCGTGGTCGTGCCCTTGGCCGTGACCTCGGGCGCCAGCACATACCGCAGGCCCTCCTGCATGTTGATCTTGACATTGGCGGTACAATGCGCGGCCACGGCATCGATCAGGGGCGCCTGCTCGGCCGCGAGGCTGCGCACGCGCCGCAGGAGAGCCCCGACGAGCGTCCGCATGCGCGTGCGCCGCGTCTCGGGCCATGGGGCCGCCAGAGCGGCGCCGCGATCGACCAAAGGCACCGCCGTGCCGTCGTCCACCCCGTCCGCATCCTCGTCCGAGGCATACAGCCAGACCTGCGTCTCCGGCGCCTTGGAGAGGTCCACGTACGCGGCCGCAAACGCCCCGTCCCCGCCTTGGTCTTGCACGTCCTCGTACACAAACAGGACGTGCGCCCACGCGCTGCTACCGCCCGATATCGCATCCTCGGCCGGCTGGTCAAAGGCTCCCGCTGCCGTCTGCAGCCGCCGCAGCAGGCCGAGCGAGTGCGGCGCGTGGCCGCCCAGACGGCGCAGCTGTCCCGTCGTCGGCCGCACTGGCACGTCTTCGAATCGCATCTTGGCCGCTGGTGTGGTCGTGCGTGTGTGCGTGTCAGGCTTGCGCTGGTGAGTCTGACTTGTGTGTCATAGGGCTTTTGGTGATAAGGCTGCTTAGTCAGCAGATAGGGTGGCCGGAGACCGCCTCGTCCAAACAGGCTTGTGGACCCCACCCAAGCAGCTAAACCACTTCGACCACCTCTGTCTCTTCGCTGCATATCGAGTCCTCCACCAGAGTGGCTCCCACGACGGTGTGGTTCGTCGTACCTGACTGGCCAGAAAGCCCCGGGCGCGGCCACGCACAGAGCAGGATACGGCATATTCACGATGTACAGATCACAAAGGACTACTTCCGAGCGTTACATGATAAAGAGGCATCTCGGCTGTTTCGTCGTTTGCAAGTCTAACAGACGTTTGTCGGCACCTTGTCGACCATTTCCATGAGCCGGACGTCAGGAATATCACTTTCCTGGACAGTGGCCAAAGTGGCTAACTGACAGGCATCTCGAAAGTGCCATATAAACCTCCCTCACACTCCATCTTCCACGTACGGCCATAGATACTGGAAAGCACGGGATCCCGTCCGCTCTCCCCTAGTTAAACCAGTAATCGGCGGATTAGTAGTTGGGTCGGTGACGACCAGCGAATACCCGCTGCTGTACGTTTTTTGCCTTTTTTTAAAATTTCGTCATAATCAATTCGTTGAGTCGTTGTGTGAACATACTCAGCACTCTAATACAGCAATTGTCTCCTATTGAATGAACATGGTGATGCTTCGTCCCTCGACCCGAGAAACCGGCTGCTCCACTTCATTGTGGATGGACATCAGCCTCACCTCAACGTCTTTTGCCACATGCATGACTGTCGATCAGGTCAAATAAGCTTTGATTCTTATCCCGTCCACCGGGATTCTCCACGCCACCGAGTTAAGAACAACTAGTCCTCGCACAGAAAAGAAAAACAGGGGAATCTGTCGTAAAATACATCATAATAAACCGCCCAAGGAAAGCACCGCTGATTAAACCGAGAAGTAGAAGCAAGAGAAAGACGCCCGTCCCTTCCAGCCCGAGCGGCAAGAGCCCATTACTGCCGTCTGCCCATTCTGCCTCCTCATGCCCGCTTGCCCAGCAGCCAGTCCTTGCCCTTGGACGCGAGGCCGTTGTTGCTGTGGCTGTGGCTGTGCTGGTGCTGCTTCTTCTTCTCGTCCGAGTGGGTCGACGACTTGTCGTCTGCCATGGCCGATCCGCCTTCTGCTGCGGCCGCCTCCTCGGCCTTGAAGACGTTGCCGGTGCCGCCACGGCCGACATGGGCAGTGCCGATGCTAGGGCGACGGGTCACACTGAGATGGTCAGCAGGGCTCTTGTCTTGTCTGTCTCGTCCAGCTCCCGGAATGCACTTACGGCTCCACGTCCTGGCGCGCGCGCGTCTCCTTGGGGTCCGTGTTACGGGCCATGTTGCCCGTACCTCCGCGGCCGGTCGTCACGATGGACGTCTTGAGCACGGGCGTCTCCAGATCCTTGGGCTGCAGCTTTGGCGACTTGGAGCTGTCCACAATGTTGCCAGCGCCGCCGCGACCGTGCGAGGAGAGGTTTGCCATGATATTGTATGTGTGGGTGGCGAGTACGAGGAGGGAAATGACGAGGACGAGAAATCTTGATGCTGACCGTTTGACAGAGATGAAACAAAGGACTGAGCCGTTGGGGAGAGCCAGGAAGACTGCTTTTTATAAAAAAGGCAAGCGAGGCTGCCACTTCAGAGGGCTGTCAAAGCGGATACGCACGGGGAAAGAATGAAGATGGGGTCTTGCGTCTTGATCACGGAGGGGAAAAAACTTTTCGTTAATTGTCGCTCCTCCCCTGCAGCAGAAATCAGAGCCACTACGGCTACAACTCGTACATAGCAGTCTCGCATCACGCGGAGCAAAAAGCCAAGAAGCCAAGAAGAGGGCGGTGCCGGCCAAGGGATGAGAAAGCTAGACTGCAAGGTTTTCATGGCCATTTTTCGTCAATTCCCCCCGTCCTTTCAGCAGTCAAAGGTACACAAACACGGGGAAGAAGACCAAACAAGGATGGCCAACGTTGTGGTCACACGGCCATGGTAAACCAAAACGTAATAGAAATCGTCCACTCGTCTCCATTTCTTGCGGCTTTCGCCTTTGTTAGTCATGGAATACTCCATAGGGTTGCTTCTAGCGGGAAAACCCACAAAGCAATACGGAGTACGGAGAACGGAGAAGTGGCACAGAATGCCATACGCCATATTTAACCCCTCTGATGGCGCATTGTCTCATGTGATCGACCTGGCTTTTTTCTTTTTTTCTTTTTCCTCCGTTTTTTTTTTTCATCTCTCCTCCCCTCGTTGCGATTTTTGTGTCTAACTCCTCTGCTGGCCTGCCGTTCCCGCCTGTGCCCTACATTTTGCCGGAAACGCTCTGCCGGCATTGACTGCAAGCCTGACAGGCCGCTAAGTCTTGCTGACTCAACACCCGTGACGTCCCCCTCTCGGAAGGGCCTAATTCCGCTATTCGGAACTACGGCGAGGCCGAGAATGACGACGGGGGACGCCTGTACGATCACAGTAGGTCACTATATATGCAATGCAAGTCATCCGCCGATTCTGTTTTTCTCTCTTCCTGGCCGTCCGAGCCGGACTGCAACGCGGCGACTCTCACGATTCTGGTCAAGAGGCCCCATGTGCGTGCTTGCAGTTGTACGTCGTAGAATCGGCCCTTCATACTAGTTCCATTTGCTTAAACATGGCGTCTCCGTGGTCGGACCGCTCAAGAAGCCAGCCAGAGCCGTCAGTGGAAGCTTCTGCATGCAGCTTGTCGGCCTTAGGGAGCTGTCTGTCCTGCAATAGCTTCCGTCGGTAAGACTTGTTCGATTGGGATTAGTGTGTCGTGGACCCATGTTTTAGGCAGTGAAAATTCTCCTTACGAGCAACGGAAATCACCTAAACTCTCCAATAAAAGCAATTGAGGGGTATTAAGCCACCAGTTTTTTTAATAAAGGCCCCTTTAGACACACGAACTGTCCAAAAAGCTGTCTCGAATTTAGAACCGCTGTTCCTCGTTTGAAGTATAATGACTTGTTGGGACACTCCCGTTCCCTTGACTGTCTCCATCTACCGGCGCCCCTATGACGTTGATCTGGGTATTGATAAAATGCTACTGAAGGATACTTGGAAACCAAAGGCAAACGCCGTGTGATGAAAGTCACAAGCCCAGCTTCGTCAAAAGGCTGAAGCTTGTTGCCATGTGTTGGACTCAACAGCTTAACCCAAATCGTCCTATCGTAATATGGGTGAAATGAAGTCGAACCATCATTCCACGTCACTCTCGTGGCTGGCTTGCGAAACAGGTTGTGATCGAGTTCTGCATATTGTCCTCCCTTGCCTGCCAAGGGAGGTGCATGTGTGCGAGCGTGTGCACGCTTGCTGGCAGCTATCATTGGCCAAGCGCGCATTCCATGGTTGCACCTTCGCTTCGTTCGATGGTGGTGTCACCCAGAGTTTCACTCGTAATCGTCATCGTCCTCGCCACGGCCGTTCTTGCCAGCTCCCTCTTTCCTGATAGGGATCTTGATGCCCTGTGTTGCAAAGGTCTTGCTGAGAACGGTGCTCTCGCACACGCCGGGGAACTTCTTGGCCGAATAGACGGTGAACACGTCGCTGAAACAGGAGGCAAGCACGGGCGCCTTGCCAGTGTTGACGATCGACATCTGGCCCGATGAGGTTCCGTTGGGGTCTGTGGGCGGGGCGCCGACGTTCACAAACGAGAACCGCAGGCTGTCGGACGATTAGTCGGCTGGCTACTGCTGCCGGAAGAGGAAAAGGCTTACCGGAAGTTGCCCTCAGTCCGCACACTAAGGTCCTGGAGGACAAACCAAATACCAATCTTATCGTTTGGGTCCTGCAGGCGGAAGGCGCTCGCAGCCAAGCTGCCAATCAGGTTTCGGGTGAACATGCCTTGCGGCTGGTTGCCCTGGATCAGGCGCTGGGTCATCATGTCTCCGGGGCCGCCAAAGATGCGCGGTGGGCCGTAGCCTTGGGGCTGCGACGAGATCTGCATGCCGCCGTACTCTGCGCCGTGGTAGTACTGGCTGGGTTGGCCGTAACCATTGTGCTGCATGTAGGCATTGACTAGAATGCGACACGTTAGAGCGTGTTAGAGGGTCAGGCTTCCGGTGGAGGAGTAAAGAGATCCAACGTCCCGGGCGGACACGAACACATACCTTGAGAATATTGCGGTTGAGACCCGTATGCATTTGCACCCGGATGTCCATACATGCTGGACCCGTAACCCTGATCCCGGGGGTTGGAGGGCAATATGGCCGAGTATGACGGAGCATTCTCGACCTGCTCGTAGGAGGCCGGGGTGGTGGACGAGATGGAAGGCGTAGTAGTGGTATGGCGCACGAGGTTGACTTCCTTCAGTGCATCTTCTGACCAGAGGTCCACGTTCAAGACGAACATGGTGTGCTCAATCTCGCTGAAGGGCGGCATTCGCGTCAGCTATCATGCGCCTGTTATTCTTCTGTTCGGGGTCCACGGTTGCACGTACTTGCAATCCACCTCCTTGCCAGTGGCCAGATCCGTCACCACAATGCGGACGCACGGCGGCGGAGTGATAGGTCGACGGTCCTAAGAAGCGGGTCGTATAAGCAGAAGTAAGAGGGGGAGGGGGGGGTATCGCCATGGGCGAAGAGGTAAGACGTGGGATGCAGGAAAAGGCCAGGTCATACTTTGTCGCCGAATCCACACATGCGCGCGCGCTTCGGTTGTTGCACCACGTCAAGTCTATTGGAAGGCGCCACATTCAGCGTCAGCAGGGCACGAGAACGCGAGAGCCGCAGGCCCAAGTGGCCGGGACTCATCACAGGAGAGGGACGTGAAGCCCAAGCCTGCCACAACGACGTACCTGTACGACCGGCTTCCTTCGCTGCCAACGACAGGTTCCAAGGCCTTTCGGGTGGCAGCCTCCTGCTCTGGAGAGGATTTCGAAGAATCGTGAATAGCGGTAACAGAAGAGTGAGAAGGCTGATCCTGCGGCTGCTGCTGCTGCTGCTGCTGCTGCTGTTGTTGTTGTTGTTGTGGCGGTGGCGCGTGCTGGGCGTACTGGTCGGCATAGCCGTGTGGAGGTGGAAGACTCATTGCGGAGTGGTGGGTGCCGGGATGTGAGTTGTAAGCAGGCTGGCCCAGGGCCGGAAGCTGGTTATGGTTGTGGTTATGGCTGTGGTTCTGGTTGTGGTTGTGGCTGTGGCTCTGGTTGTGGTTGTGGTTGTGTAAGTCGTGGTGCTGCATAGCCTGCGGCGGCTGAGACTGCGGAGGATATATATGCGCGTTCATGGTTGCGGTAGATCAAGTGCGAAAGGGTGGCGCGAGTGGTGTCTTCCGACGGTCTGGAGATAAGACAAGAGGGACAATGTCCAGACGGGCTGCCTTGTGCGGCTTTCTCTCCGGTCGCTTCTCTTTGCTTTCCCCTGCGTGTCTTGCTCGGGATCCTGCGCGGTCGTGGGATGAAGCTAGGAGCAGGGATGGAGAAGCCTAAGCCTAGGCAGCACGACAAAGCAGCGGACGGACGTAGAAGGGCGGCGTGGCCTGCAGGCAGGACCGGACTTCAAGCACGGCGTCGCAGCGGTGGTAAACGGGATGGGGGCAGCCAGGGAGAGAGGTCCAAGGTCGTTGGTGTGTATGTTGGCAGAAATGAAAAGAAATTTGTGACGTTGGAGAGGCCTTGTTGGGAAGAGGGGAGTGGGGTGCGTGTGGTGGTTGCTGGCGATTGACTGATAGGGCGGTATGGAGTATGTATTCAATCCAAGCTGTCGGCGATCCAGACTCAGACAAACGGCAGTCCCAGCAACAGGGCGTTGGTGCATGCCCTATCTGGCGTTTCTGGAGTTTCAGGCTTTCTGGCGTTCTGGCCGTGTCTGTCGTTGGGCCCTTTTCTTGCTCGTGCCGCAGTCGTCCCGCGAGCGTGTTTCTGACTCTTTGACCGTTCCGTCTGTTCTCCGGTTCCTTGAGTGCGGTTGGTCGAATTCTGCCGGGAGAAGCACCACTTGGCAGGCGGTTGGACAAAAGGCTGCCGCGTTTCTGCAGGCGGGTGGAGGAGGCCGAGCCGGAAGGGCGGACAAATGGGAGGCGATAGAGGGACCACAGCAGCACAGCAGCACAGGCAGAGGCAATGCAGGCGGACAAAAGTGAGCAGGCAAGCTGCAGGGAAGCTGGGAGCTTGGGCTCTTGGGGGCTGGAAAAGACTGTGGAAGGCCGCAGAGAAATAAAGTGGCGACACCACGTCGCAGTACAAAGGGCTTTGTGTCTCGGAACGTTGCCGGGTCTTGGTCAGTCGGTAAGGGGCGTTGTCGTCTGACGGAGGACGAAGGCGGCCGCAGCAGAGATGGAGAGCAGGCAGAGGAGGGCACAGGAAGAGGAGAAGGACGGGGAGGTGAACAGATGAGAGGGAGAGGAAGAGACACGGAGCAAGAAGCAGGAAGGAAACGGCGGGTGGGAGAGGGAGAGTTGGAGGGCAGGAGTGAGCGACAGAGGGGAAGGAGGGGAGGAACCGAGCAGACGGACAGAAAGCGGCTAGTGCGCGATAGCGATCCCAGACAGGGAAAGAGCAATGGGGCGCGGAGGGTTGAAAGGAGCGGGCGAGTACTACGACGTACGTAGGGAGGATGGGGTCCGGGCGCCAGCAGCAGCTTGTTTAGGTAGGGCCGCTGGTCGTAGCTGGAACGGCATAGCTCTAGGAGAGTGGATGCGGTATGGCGAACCGGTCGGAGTTTGGGGAAGGTGGAGCAGGCGAGACGCTGGAGAGTGGCAGGTGCGATGGGAGCAGTGGGAGGGAGGGAGCGTGTGAGGGAAAGAACCGGAGGAGGGGAAGGAGCAGAAGGGGGGAAGGAGCAGAGGGTGAGGGTGTGCGAGACGGCGCGACTGTGCGGTGTGTCTCCAGGCTACGGCCAAAAGGTGTCTGCTCGCGTGCAGTGCAGCACCAGCTTGTAAGATGTGATGTATCCCATGGTTTGGAGGGGAGCCGACCCGCTGTGCGGCAGTGAGAGGGGCACACGCTCTCGCAGCGGGCTGCTATGGAGCACAAAAGTGGCTTGGGCTGCCAGGACCGGAAATCGATGCGCCGTACGCCAGGAGGCGGTGGCAGTTTTGCATTGTTTGGGATAGAGTGGCATAGAGAGGTTTGCGTGGTTGAGCAGAAAAGTCTGAACAATCTTGGAGAGGTCACGGACAGGCCACGGAAAGGTCAGAGAGAGGCCCAAAAAGCCCAAAAGGCCCCAGAACGGTCAAACGGTCAGAAATCAGCAAGATACATGGTCAGTGCTCACTGCTCCCGGCAGCAGTGACTGGTCAGTAATGGCCAGCAGCAACGGTCAGTCATGGCCGGCAGATCCCCCCATGCAGCCGACTGTTGGGCAGGAGTGGGCAGTAGACCTGCCCTGGAGCCCCGGCGAAACCGCTCATTGGAAGGGGAACGACACCAGGACGCAAGGGCGGTGGGCTCGTCTCATCCCTTCCCAGGCCGCTGGATTGGGGGCCGGCAGGAGCGACTCCACCGCTGAAGACGATTAGTCATTAATCTGCGCAGAGCTCGTATCGTATCTTAAGACGGTGTACGGAGTACTCCGTAGGAGCGCTGTCGATCTGCCGCTGTTGCTAGGCCTCGACAGACGAGTACTCGGCCTCTGGGCTCGACGGGAGCATCGCGTCGCATCCTTGGGCTGATCCTGTCCAGAATAAGCTTCCCCGAAGACGTTGACACGGCCGGATTTGTCTGTTTCCCCGTCGATGCAACGCTTCCCAATCCGTCTCTCTCTTCAGCCCTCTTCGGCCTCCCGTTGCGTATTCCGCCTACTCGGAAGGCTCCCTCGTCGCCCGATTTGTCCACGACTGCAACCCTGCAATCTCGTCTTGTCAGCGCTCGCATTTCTCGCATTCCCTCGCTTTCCCTTGCACTCCCTTGCACTCCCTTGCACTCGCTCGCACTCCCGCAGTCACACTCGCTCTCGCATGGTACGGAGTATGCTAAATTTAATAAAAAACTGCCAGAATCAGCCAGCGACCCCGTCGACTGCGGGCAAACACCCCCGTCCGTCTAGTCAGTCTGGTAGTGCCAGTCTCTGGAACCCGCGCTCTTGCGGTGAGCTAGGGACTCCGCCCTGGACTCCTGATCGTCCCGCCTCTGACGCGTATCTGAGCTCTGCGATCCCGTGCGATGTTGTCGCACTAGCCAGCAGAGCAGCTCGCGGTCTTGCCCGTCGCTGTGTTTACGGTCACGAGGTCGCTCTACCTTTCCCGACTCTGGTTCGCGCTGTTTCTTTCCGCAGTATCGCCGAGGATGAGCAGGTCTATCGTACTCCCACTCGTACTGCTTTTACGTAATCGCTCTGTGTACCGGACATATTCCTATTGCAGATAATTGATTACTAACGAGACTTAACCTTGGCCGTGACCTCCCGCCTTCTCGAGCCCTCTTTTCTTCGCCGTCTCGTTTAATGCTATGGTTCCTACCTTTCTCTCCCGTTCAGTAGCACTGCAAACAATCTGATAGCCAAGAGTTTCTTATAGCCCGTAGCCACCAGCCGGTTTGCATCCCACATGACACAGCCGCAGCCTTCGACGTAGGGACTGTGCAGTATGCTACTGATGCGTCCGTTGGGGGCTTTACAGGCGATAGTCCACGCCGACGACGGGTACTCTCCGTCCGGACGGAGCTGTCAAGGAAACTGTCAGGACGTAGAGCTATCAGAAAGCAGGGTGCAGACATGTCTTACCAGCATAAAAGACTTCCTGGAACGTCTTGTCGGACATTAATCTTTTGATGCTTGATTCCAGAAACTCAAAGACGTAAATAACTTCAGAGATTCCCCAGGACTTGAGCATCAAAGCTATAGCCGGATCGTCATACACGTCAGGTGTAAGCATACAGGACATAGACAGATACTCATTGTTCTTCGTATGGAAAAGATTGGCAAGTATTTGTAGGCGGTACAGCGCCCGCGCAATGCGGCCAGCTTCCGAGGCGTTGGGCGGCAGGTGAAAAGCCTCTGGATCTGTTGACCATTTCGAGTTCCTGCCAGCGGCGGCAACAATTCCTTCAAATGAACCAGTGGCAAACATGTTCATCAACAGCACGATTGTCGACATGTGGAACTTTGCCAGGGCACTGATGTTGGCAGAAGTGAGTGGCGTAGGTGACAGCGAGAGTGATTCCGTTATAACAGCACCGTCAATATCAGAGTTGTCGCCATTGTGGCCATTGTCGCCGTCGTCGTCGTCGCCGTCGCTTGCCAAGGCCAGCCTCCTGTCCGTACGACTTTATGAACCGTGTCACCGTAGCTGCACAGCGTGAGTGCAGGACTTCGTCAGTAGACGACCGGTAGGGACCGATGGCATCAATGTAGACAGCGCCGAGGGTCGGGGCAGCGACCTGTGCAGTATGTGTTTGCGGTCGCCAACGTACTATCCGTAGAACGTTGGGGATGCTAGGGCCAGGGAGCGAACGTCGGGCAGCGGCAGGTTTGCGAGCACAGATGAGTCTCTCGGCGTCACGGGCAAGCTCCCGAGCAGTGCGAAGGCGTCTGCGGGCATCGCGCTCGAGCTTCTGAGCATCGCAAATCAGCTTCCTGGCCTCACGGACGAATTTGTGATTCTTCATGCTGAGCTGACTCTTTGAACTTCACTCGTTTATGCGTAGACACTCGATGTTTGTCAACATTTGTGTTAACAAGTGAAATGACTGACCGTGAAGAGAACAAGATTAAAAGGGTTCAGAAGGGAGGCGATGAAGAAGTTTGCTGTAACCGCGTGTTGGGATGTCAAGATGATCAGGCAGAAGAGCGGCCGAACTTCATGTCAACTAGACAGACTCGTCAGTATGACTTCACTTGATCAGTCACCCGCCCTTCACATCACTATTATCAAAACCCGCAAAACCTCGCAGCCAGATGCGGTACAACTGTCATGTCATTGTCGTCACAATAGCAATAACTAGCATACAGACGAATCCAAACAGACGAATCCAAACAGACGAATCCAAACAAGGCGATTCCGAGACGCATTTCCGGGTTTTCCGTCCGGAAAGCCACCAAGTAGCAGTTGCATGAGAGGAGAGATGAACAAAATGCATCATAGATAAACAAATATTAGGGAAGTACGGCCGTGGAAGCCACGTATCGTCATCATCGTCATAAGACTGGAGAAAGGCGAGCAACGCAGCAAAGCCATGAACATCAAGACGTAAAACATAACAACATGCAAAATGCAAAATGCAACGCAAAACAAAGCACAAATCAGCTAGACAGCAACCTAAATTCCCCCTTCGAGGTACTGCGCCTCTGGCATGGCGACATCGTTCATGCTGACGTTGCTCCGGTTTGCCGCCACGGCCCCCGGAGTCGACATCATGCTCGGGCTCATGCCCCGCAGCAAGCTGGCGCCGCCCGCGTCCGAGCTGGGCGTCGTCAGCCGCCGCTTGTCCTTGTCGCCGCTGTGGCTGTCGGTGCGCGAGCCAGAGCGCCGCACTCCCTCCACCAGCACCTGTGCCGGACAGACGACAATCTCGTCGTCGCCGTTGCCGTCGTCGTCGCCCTTCTTGACCACGAGCGGGAAGAGGACGATGCGGACGGGCACGCCGGCCAGGCCCACGTTCTCGTCCGGGCCGTGCGACTGCTCGTTCATCAGCTCCGGGTTGAAGGCCACCGTCTCGACCAGCTCGCCGGCCGCGTCGTATTCCGGCTGCAGCGGCGGCAGCATCATGTACTCGGCCCGCTGGCAGCGCATCTCTACCGACAGGTCCACGGCCTCGCGCACGACCCGCCGCAGCTGCTGCTCGATCTGGTCCTCCATGTGTGTCGGCGGCGGCAGGATCGTGCTCAGCGTCTGCAGCACGGCCTGCACCACCGCCTCCGTGTCGCGGTCGCGCTGCTCGCGGAACGCCTTCTGCCGCATCAGCAGCGTCAGCGTCACTGCCCGCCACTGCCGCACGGCCGCAGCCGGGCCCACGTCCAGCAGCGTCTTCTCCAGCGACTTGATCTTCTGCCGCTGGTCCCGGTCCATCCCGAAGAGGTAGCGCGTAAAGACAAACTCCCACACCATGTACATCGTCATGGCCGTGAAGATGTCGCGCCGCAACACCCGGTCGCGCAGGTAGTCGTCCACGTCCGAGCCGTCCAGCACGGCATTGTCCAGCCGGTCCACCACCTTCTCGTCGTTAATCTCGGCCGTCAGCCGGCACGCCCGCATGTCCGAGAACTTGCTGAACCGCAGCACCCACTGCTGCACGTGGGCGCACAGCTGCTGGCACCGACGGTCAAAGTAGTCGACATCGTGCAGCTGCAGCAGCTCCGCGTCGGGCGGCTTCGACGCCAGGATCTGCGTCTGCATCACCCGGATCTGCTCCTGTGCCGCCAGCAGCTGCTCTCGGAGCTGTGCGATCTGCGCATCCTTGGTGTGCAGCTCCCGTCGTGCTGCCGCGTGCTCCATCTCCAGCTTCCGCGTCCGCTCGCCATTCTGCCGTGCCGACGAGTCGATGGCCGAGTTGAGGCCCTCGTTCACCTCAGTCAGCCGCTTGACCTCCTTCTGCAGCGCGTCCAGCGAATGCTTCAGCACCTCGATCTGCCCGTCGCGGTCGGCCAGCTTGCCCGCTGCCCGCTGTCCGACCGAGCCGGCCGAGGCCTCCATCAGCTGCCGGTTCTCCATCAGCAACTGCTCCACCCGGCTCTCCAGATCCATCACCTGCATGCTCTGTCGACGCCGCATGCTGTGTGGCCGCGTCGGTGAGCGCGGTGAGCCAATCCGGCCCTCGCCAACACCGTCCTGTGTTCGAATCATCACATTAGCCATTGTGGCCAGGAATGCGGGTCGGGAACAGCCGAAGCGGGGAAGAGGCGAAAAAATAAAATAACAAAATTGGTAAAGAGGGGAAAAAGATGTTAGATACTAACATAAACGTCAGTCATGGCCCCCTTCTCGCGAGCCCTGCCTTCATTGGCGACAGGTGTGCTGTTGCTCGGGTTTCCTTCGTCCGCCTGACCACGCTCTCGGCTGTTTTCCAACGGCAAAGAGGCGGTGTGCGGTGGCGGCGCAAAGGCCCCACCGGCGGTGGGGCCACTGGCAGAAAGGTCCGTCTGGCTGCGTTGACTGAGGGACCGCAGGTCACCGCCCATCTTGGTGGCCCGACGCAAGGGCGGGGTTGCTGAGTAAGGGCGCTTTGGCAGCGGCTCCGGCGTGTTGATCCGTGTGAGGCTTGTGTTGGACACTGTTCGCCGTGAGTCCAGCGGCTGTGGCGACGCGCGGTTCTCGCGGCTGAGCACGTGCGTATTGTCCGAGAAGCTGCGCGTGCTTGTCTCAGCTGCCACGCCGGCAATCGACGACCGGACTGCCGGGGAGATGCCCGAGGACAGGCCTGTAGACCGGATGCTGTTCCTGCTGCCGGGCCGGGCAAACGGGCCCATTGACCGGATCGAGTCAGGCGGCGATGATCGGCCTGCTGGTGGCCCATGTTCGGGCCATTCGCGCATGTGCACGCCGCTGTCGCGCTGTTGCTTTCTCTCGCCCTTGAGGCCCAAACGAGCCAGCGGCGACGGTGTATCTGCAAACCCGCTGTCCCGATCGGTCCCGTGGTCCTTGTCGTGTGCCCCGTCGTCCTCGTGCGCATCTTCTAGAACGGGCGGCAGGATTTTCGATCCCGGCCGTCTGAGATCCCCAGAGCTCAACTCCTGCGCCAGCGAATGCACGATCTTCGGCGATGCAGCTGCCAGAATGGCTGCCTCTGGCAAGATCGATGGCGACGGCGCCAAGCCGCTCAGCGTGCGCTTGGGTGTGTGGTACGCATCACGCTCCCAGTCTTGCGGCGCGATCTGTGCCCTCTTTTCCGGTTCTGGAGACTGGTCGAGTGCCGCCTTTGGCGACGGAAGGATTGGCCGACTGAGCCGGTCCTCCGTCCGCGGTGTAGTCGCGACAGGCTCCTTCTTCGCCAGCGGCGTGTGTCGCAGCTTGTCAGAGTCCCGGCGACCCAGGATCGGACTCTCGATATCGTCGTCTTTGTCGTAGTCGACAATGTTGCGAGTGCGAACAGGCTCGACGAGCGTTCCGCCAAGACGGCCGTTCTCGTCCAACGAGTCCGAGCTCTTCTCTGTAAGCCTGCTGAGGCGGACACCCCGCACAAGCTGCTCGTCTCCCACATTCTCTCTCATTGTCTCTCTCGCCTCCTCTTTCGTCTCTTCCAGAGCCACCTTCGTATCGTCACTCTCCAACGGTGGTGGACTGACCTTTTTCTCTTGAACTTCCTCCGCTGCCTTGGCCTCTGTTTTTGTTGTCTCCGCCTCCGCCGGGAGATCGTCCTCCCCAAATTCGATCGGCGGGCTGAAGCACGGAAGCAGCTTCGGCACGTGGCCTTCGCGGTCGAAAATGTCTGAATCCTGACGCTTCATCAATCCCATGCTGAAAGGAGTGGGCGAGAGCACCGGCTGCTCCTCGTGGGGGCCCTTCTGATGACTCAGCTCGTTCGTCTCGCTCGTGGGTTCGGCGGCCTGCGTCGGCGGCTGGTTGTCGGCATCGTCCAGGTCTCGGTCTCGGGCCGGATGGGCGGTAGTTGGCTCGCCGTCTTCAACGTCCTTGGAAACAGATTCTGTAAGTTTTGGGCTCTTCAAACGCGACGTCAGGACAACCACCGTTGCGCCGGCGGCGGCAGTGGCTGCCACTGGCAAAGCTACTTCTTTTTTTTCTTTCTCTTCTGCTTCTTCTTCTACTCCGGCTGTACCAAGAATTGTTGGCGAGGCTGGCTGCTCCAAGTCCATAGGGGAAGACGGGACAAAGGCTGCTTCTCTCGTTTCTTGAATTTCCATTTCCTTTCCGCGGGGTTCGGTGGCGCCAGAGGAAGCAGGCGTCACCTCCTCATCACTGGGACGTGCTGGGGCGGGGGGTGCATCTTCACCTTGCGGGGGGGACGGCGAGGCCATGGCAGGCGTATCGCTGACCTGTGTAGGGCCCTGGAGGGACCGGTCCTCGTCCTTGGGCTCCAGTTCCGGCTGCAGAGAGCCATCCTGATTCCTTTCCTTCTGATCCTTGGCTGGCCTTGTCGTCGGGTCTGCTCCGGTTCCTTCAGCCGGGGGGGGAGGCTTCGTTGACTGCGTAGTCGGTGACGATTTCCCCCAAGGCCATGAGAATCCAGAACGCGTGGGCGTTACGACTGCCTTGGCTGGTTCGCTTGCTGAAGCCGAAGCCGGTGGGAAGGCGACCTGCACCAGATCGGCCCAGCCCAGAGAACTCTTCTTCTTCGACAGCCGTTTCTCTTTCTTGGACAGCTGAGGCGGAGGTTCGACGACAGGCTCCTCTTCCTTCTGGGGTTCCTCGATGGCATCGGCCCACACCGACTCGCCCTCTGCGGACCCGTCAACCGAAGAGGGCTCCTCGACCTTGGCAGACTCTTCGACCGTAGCACGATCATCGACCATTGCAGGCGTTGATATGTTCCCAACTGTAGGTTCCGTCTTGAGGTGCTCTGCAATGGCGGCGGGCACCTGCTCAGGGCCAAGAGCCGGCTCATCAAGAACAGCAACATTGGCCGCTTGCGACGCCACACCTTCATCAACGTCAGCCTTCGTCTTCTGTGCCTTCTTTGCTGCCCTCTTCTCTTTTTTGGACAGCTTCGGGCTCGCGACAACAACAGCGGGCTCCTCTTCTGCCTGGAGCACTTCACGCGGTTCCGCTTTGCTGACCTCCCCCTCGCGAACCTCCTTTCCACGAGGCTCCTCTTCTCCACCCACATCCTCTTCTTGAGATCCCTCTCCAGAAAGCTGTCGCTCGTCGTCGGTAGCAGCTTCGGTTGTTTTCACCGGGATCTCGTCCATCTTTGCCGCTTCAGCTTCAACGCCAGCTGCCGTCTCTAGCTTCGTTGCGGTATTCTCGTCCTCCTTCTCATCCTCCTTCGACAACTTCAGAGTTTGATCAAAAACGGAAACGTGTCTTTCTGTTTCGACAGCGGGTGGCGAAACAGCTGGCGTGGAGTAAGCCGAATGGGGCTTCTTAATGACTGCCTCAGCTTCCTGCCGGAAATCATTGTCTTCCAAATCAGTCCACGATCCTTGTGTCTTTTTTCTGGCCCTCCTCTCCTTTTTAGAAAGTTTCCGGGTGATCGGAGGCGTGGAGCTGTCAGCAGTGGCTTCGACAGGTTCTGACAGACCGGCTTCTTGGGATTGATGTTTCGAGAAATTCTCTTCGCTGGCCACTTCTGTAGCTTGAGTCGGTTCTGCAGCCAACGGCACCCTTCCAACAAGGGCAGACTGGTCGCCTCTTGACCGCTCGAGCACTGTGCTTTCATCAGATTGCCCATCCAGAGACTGTGTCACCACAGCCTCCTGTGCATTGCTATCTGACTTTGGTGCTTCGTCCTTGTTGTCCGTCTCGGCCTCAGCTTGGGCATCAGCTGCCCGGCCTTCGCCTGCACTACTCGTCAAAGCAGCTGGAGTGTCCTCTGCTGGTGGGCCACCTCTAACAGCCCTATCAAACAGAGAATCCTCGGCAGATTCGGCCGGCCGCAGCATCTTTCTCTTAGGCCGCCTCTCTTTCTTTGACCGTTTTGGAGTTGGCAGCTCAGAAATAGAAGATAGTTCCTCGGCCTGTAACTCTCCAGGAGTCTCCGAGACAGCCTGAGGCTCTTGCGTGATATCAAGCGCCTCATGCGAATCAGCAGCAGCCTCCGTCGAAAGATGATCCAAAAGCTCGGGCCCAGTTGTTTCTTCGAGCCCAAATGGCTCTGCAGTCAGGTCTTGCCGAGCTTCCTCGCCGGGTGCCTCGAGTGTCGGTAGAGTCTCGACGTTGGAGGAGATGTCTTGAGCGGTAGATGTCGCAGCACACTCGACAGCATGTTCCTTGGCTTCTGGCGCCGCCTCCACTGTTTCGGAGACCAAGTCCTTCGGTGTTGCCACATCGACAGCTGCTAGATCGCCTTCGTCCTTCCTGCTCTTTTGGGAGCTTGGGGCAGCGAGAAGATCTGTTGCAGGTGTGGGCTCTGTTGGTTCTGCGGATTCCGTGGTTGAGTTGGTTGGCCTCAGGGTCATGTCAATTTCTCTCGAAAAGTCGCCGGTGGATTGTGAGGGTTCCACTTGCTCAGCAGCCTTGTCACTTGCGTCGCTCGGAAGCTTTGGCTCTTCGACAATGACGGGCACAGAGCTGCTAATCTCAGAAACAGGAGCCCCGATTTCAGCGACCGGTGCAGACACATCTGGGCTTGTTGTCTCGTCTTCCGTGCCCTCCTGCTGCTTGTCCTTCCTCTTCTTGGCCTTCTTGAGGTGCACCGGGTACACCTCTGAAGCCTCAGGCTCCGAAACACGTGAGAGGGCATGGGCATCAGTGGCTTCCTCATCTTCGGCCGGCAGGGCTTCCACCTCCGCGAGGGATTCGGCGTGTGCCGCCATTTCAGTAGCCGCCTCCTTCACAAGAGTCGGCTCCTCTGCCGAAGCAACCTCAGTGTCAGTAGTTGGCAATGGCGTTTCCGTCGAGAGTATTTCCTTAGCGGGGGATTCTGTAGGCCCGACGAGATCGACAGACGGCTCTGTAATGGCGAATTCAGGAACAGAGTCAGCGTCGCTGGGGAGGACATGAGCATCCTCTTTGGCGGTCTTCTCGACGGCAGCAGGCTCTTTCAGATCTGCCTCGGTTGCAGACGTCTCAACCAAATCGTCATTTTTGTCCCTTTCAGTTGCAGCCGGAACCTGAACATTGTCAACCTGCGGTTCTTCTTCCACAACAGGCTTGCTTTCCGGCTGCGTCGGCTTTTCCAAACGGGCAACCGCTTCGCCATTGGTTGCATCAGACAGATGAGAGGTCTCCGGCGCAATCTCGTCGGAGAGCTTCTCTGGCTCCGGCCGTTTCTCCTCCACGCCTTTCTCCAGCTCCTTCTCCTCTCGCGCCTTCTCTTCGGGCAGTGAGACCTTGCGCACGGCATTCTCATCTTCCACAGTGATCGGGACTGCGTCAACAGCCTCTCGTGCTTCCACAAGACTACCTTCGACCGGCGCAAACCCAGAAGGCACAGCCTCATGCAGTATCGGATCGAGGGCGAACGAAACACGGGAATTCTTGCGTCTCTTCTTCTTTTTCTCGGGGCTGCTGACACTGCTGAAATCGGATTGTTCGGGCAGATCTGCAGATTCGGTCGGTGTCACTGCTCGGTCGGCGAAGACGAGTTCTGCCGGTTCGGCCGGTTCGACAGCTTCAGACACCGCGGTGTCGACCTGCTTGCCTTTGCCTTTCTTGCCCTTCTTGCTCTTCTTCAACGATATCGGCGAAGAGGGTTCAGTGGCAGAATCCAAAGGTTCGAACGAATCGACAGGTTCTGCCAACGCCACAGGCTCGATGGATTCGGCAGGAACAATGGTCTCCACAGAGGTCACTGATGTGGCAGGTTCGACCGACCCGACAGGAAGATAGGTTTCAGAGGCTACAGAAGATTCGGTAGGCACAGACTGCTCGACATTCTCGCTGATCTCCGTCGGCTCAAGCTGTTCTTGCAGTTCTTTCTCAGCAGGCTTGACAATCTCGGAGTCGGAGTCGATGTCGGCTTTCAAGTCGCTGTCCTCATCGGCGAATGCTTGACGGCTCTTGCCCTTTTTATCCTTTTTGTTTTTCTTGCTCTTCTTGAGAGTGATTGGTCGTTCGCTCTCGTCCGCGACGTTTGAGGAAGGTACGTCAGGCAGCAACGGATCAGCTGAGTCCACTTGGGAAGCTGCCTCTGTCTCTGTTGTTTCTTCGAGTGTTTCGGCTAGCTCGACTGCTTCGACCGTCTCGGCGGCCTTAACCTCTTCAACATCGACTACTTCCACGGGTACAACAGATCCAACTGGCTTGGCAAGATCGACAGACTTCACCAGCTCTGGCGGCACAACATGCTCGGCGGCTTCGGTCGGTTCGGCAGCTTCAACAGTCTCTGCAGGCTCCACAAGCTCAGTCGTGGTCTTGTCTTCTGCATTGTCTTCCGAGATAAAGGCCTCTCGGCTCTTACCCTTCTTGTCTTTCTTGCCCTTCTTGCTCTTTGTCGGCGTTATGGGTAATTCGGGTTCGGCAGCAGTAGCTTCGACACTTTCGAGACACTCGGCGGACTCTATGGTCTCAATGGGCTTTTGGGTCTCGGTAGGTTCGAAGGTCTTGACAGAATCGACAGCTTCGGCACGCTCAACGGGGTTGGTTTCGCTGGCCTCTGCGCTTTTCGCGACATCCGCGAGGTCGGCAATCCCGGTGCTCTCGGCTCGTTCGACAGGCTCAGCAAGCTCGACGGTTCCCATGGTTTGATCCGCCTCCTCGTCGACTACCTTGGCGGGTTCGGAAGTATCCACAGACTCGACCTTCTCGAGAAGTTCCTCAGCCTCCTCAGCCTTGACAGCCTCGACGGCTTCGATAGGCTCGATGGGCTCGATCGCCACCACACCCTCCACAGGTTCCGCAACGTCCTCGACAGGCCCCACAGACTCCGCTCGCTCCGCTGTCTCCGCAGCTTTGACAGTCGCATCGGTGGAGGATCCAGCGACTGTGTTGTCCACAATAGCGTGTTCAAGAACCATTGTCGGGTTTTCGCCGCCCTTTTTATCATTTTTATCTTTCTTTCCCCTCTTCGTTTTTTTCGTTAGGCTGGGCCATTCGCTCTCGGCTGCGACACGCTCATCCACAGGTTCGGAGATGGGCTCGACAATAGCAGTGCCCTCGCCAGCGTCTGTCGCTATGGCCATGTCGTCAATGGCAGGCAGCTCTTCTTTCGGCGGTTCTGCTGCCTCGGCCAAAGCTGGGAGCTCTTCGATCGGTGTAGCAGATTCAGCATGGGCATCTGCATTGTCCGCGGAGTCTTGAATTGCAGCAGCTTCGGCTGCAGCGACTACGGCCGCAGCTGCAGCTGCGGCTGCGAGTCGCTTCTGCTGCCTCTTCGCTTTCTTGCCCTGCGGCTCGACGACAGGAAACTCATGGATGGCGCTGTCCCGCTCCCCGATTGCATCAACAGCCATGTTCGTTGGATCTATGGCGGCATCACTGGTAACGGGGGTGACTTGTTCCACGTCGCGGTCAGTTGCCGTCCGCGTATGGCTGTCTTTCTCGTCAGTTGCCGCTTTGGTCACGGCTCCTTCTTTGGTTGCAGTTGGCAACTGGACGAGATCCACGGCGCGGGGGGCGACATGTTCAGGCCCAAGTGGCTGCGGGTCAATGGGAGCACTGCCAGAGAGGTCGATGGTGGCCACTTCGTGGGGGGAGTCCGGGTCCTGTTTTTCGCTTGGCTTGGCCTCCTTGGACGCATCAACCGACTCCTCAAGCGCCACATCCACCGACGAGACGGGGGGGTTCTTCGCATTGGGTGCAGAATCTTCTGGCAGCTGCACGTCCCGGTCGATAGGAGCCAACTCGCCAGCAGCGGTGTCCACTGTCGTGCTGCCAGCAGTGGGTTGCTGCTGCGTGTTGGCATGGCCTGATTTGTCGGCGCTGGGGACCAGCAGGGGCTTGGGCTCCGCCATGGCTGCAGCACTGCTGTCTGCCCCACTCTTCTTACCGCTCCCAAAGAAGCCAAATGCGGCCGCGACAGCAGCGGGCAGGCCAGGCCTGGAGGACCGCTTTTCCAAGGCTGCCGGCAGGGTTTTATCGTCTGCGGGACCAACGACTTCGTCTTCCGCCCGGTGTTCGGCGATTGGCAAAACGGCCACGGCGATCGTAGACTCGCTCGGCACTTCCGAGTCCGCCACAGGGACGACGACAGGAGTCTCTTTCTCCGCTGCCAGTTCAGGCATCTCTTTGGTCGCCACGGCTCGACTAGTGCCGTCATCCGCCAGGCTCAAAGCCGTCTGGGGTTGTGAGAAGCTCTGAGTCTTCTTGTCCTTTCCGGCAGCATTGGTCGGGAACCATGAAAACCGGGAACCAGTCTCCGTCTCTAGTGTCTCGATGGCGGAAACACGGTCTTCGGAGGCGATTGCAGTCTCCACGGCAGGCTCCGCCAATTTGTCGCGCGCAGACTCATCAAAGGCTGACTCTGTCCGGACCTCTTTAATGGCGCCAGATTCCTGTTGCTCCAAAGCCGCTGTGGACTTTTCAGTCGGTTCCGTCTCGGCGGAAATGCCAGATTCGTCGACTGCAGGAGCTGTGCCGCCAGCCTGGGAGGAAGTCCCGGACTCGGCCAAATCGAGAGAGCCCCTCCTGCCTTTCTTACCTTTCTTACCTTTCTTCGTTTTCGTGGGCGTGGCGGACAAGACTGGCTCCTCGGCAGCTGCAGTCGGCTCTTCGATAGGCAGCTTATCGATTGGTAGAGACAGAGGCTCCGGTGCAAAACGTTCGACAGATTTGCCCTTGTCAATGGTCGCGTCTCCAGTCGGCTGCTCGATATCTGGCTCTTCGATAGACAACTCGTCGGCTGGGAGAGGCACATCCACCGGTGCGAAACGCTCAACGGATTTGCCCTTGTCAACGGTCAATGCAGGCTGCTCCTCGGCGAAGCTGCCACTGGCAGCGGTAGGCTCAACGATATCCTCGACAAAACGTGGTGCGCGCTCGTCTTCAGCGAGTTGCTCTGCCGTGAGGATGACGTCCCGCTCTTCAACCGGAGTGTCGTCAGTGATCTGCGAGGGCTCGGCCTCTAGCACCGACTCTGCAGCATCGCCAGCTTCATCCCTAGCCCGGACACCCTTGACCTTCTTCTGCTTCCGGGAAGCCGCAGACGACTCGGGGATAAGTTCTGGGGGTTCGATGGCGGCAGTCTTGGGCGCAACAAGGCCAAATGGATTCCCCTTGGCCAACTCCGGCTCGACAGTCTCGACGCTCGGAATGGGCGACTCGCGGGCCTGTTCGAGAACAGGCACCTCTTTCTCGACCGACATAATTCCTTCTTCCGCAACTTGCACGGCCTTGGCCTTGTCCTCCTCACGCCCAGCTCCCCAAAAGCGGCCAAGATTGGGAGCAAAGGCGGCCGCGATGCTCTGGGCGATACCGCCAGATGCTGCACCAGCCGGGACAACACCAGTGGCATCTCTGTCGATCGGCCGACCATCATCTGCGAGCTGTGGTGCAGGAGCCGACATCGGGCGCTTGGACTCCGGCTCGTTCTCCTCAACAACGGTTTCGGTCAAGGCGAGGATGTCGCTGCGCCGGAAGTCATCCAGCGATTGGCGAGCGGTCTGCGGTTCCGAGGCGACCTTGTGAAAGGCAGTGACGCGGTCAGTGCTGATGTCGCGGTGAACGGAGCCGGACGAATACGCCGGACTCGTGCGCGGCCTCGTCAACGGCAGCTCGTCGGCGTCGGCCTCTGGTGTTGCTCCGGTGGCGGCCTGAGCTGCAGCTGTGGCAGCCTGTGCGGCTGCATACGCATTCAGCTGCTGCGTCAGAGCATTGGGGCTCGGCAGGCTACGGCGATGGGAGAGTCTACCGGTCATGGCGGCACGGGCGAGGGCCTCACGCAGCGGCGACATGTCGGCGCCGGCCGGAGCGCTAATGGGACCGCCAACGCTGGCGAGTCCGCCGAGACCGCGGCGAAAGGGAGCAGCAGCACCAAGAACGTTGGAGCCGGAGGGTCCGGTCGACGGGGACACAACCGGGGGGCTGTTGTGGCCGCTCTTTGGGCTGGTTGCGATGCCGAAGGCAGAACCGGCGACGTCGGACTCGGGCAGCTGGCCAGAGGGGCTGATCTGCTGAACCAGGCGCAGCGGCTTGAGGTCGCGGCTGCTGTCCCACGACATGCGCTTGTGCGAGATGGACGATAGCTCGGGGACGCTGCCAATGCTGGCGGCGGCCGACGAAGACGGCGAGCCAGTGGGCGACGAGGGCGAGGCAGCACGTGGCGGCAAGACGTACTTGATGGGCACGGCGGTCGGACTGGAGGTGGCGGTGGACGGACGGACTAGCGAGCTGGAGCGGCGACGAGCCGAGGCAGCCATGGTCTCGCGGATGAACTGCTCGAGCTCGCGTTCGCGGTGCTGCTCGGCATGGTCGCGGTCCGGCGGCGTCTCCGGGCGGCTCGGCGGCAGGCTGGGAAAGCGGAAACCTTCATTGTCGTCATTGTCGTCGTCATCGGCGTCGTCATTGTGACCCTTGTCCTTTGGCGTTTCGTCCTCGTCATTTCCGGCCTGTTCCGACTCTGTGTTACCGGCCTTCTTTTTGTTCTTCTTCCCGCTGCCACCCAGATTCGGCAGCTCAATCGGCGGCGATCCGGGCTGGCTGGGCGGCAATGGCAGCAGGTCGCCGTGGTAGGGGTCGATGGCCGGGCGGATGACGCGCTCGATGATCTCCGGGTCGACGACGGTGTCAGAAGGCGCACGATTACGGATGGGGGGGATGGCAGATTCCGAAGCGTCCATCTCGACTGGCTCCAGGACCGTTTCTTCCTCTCGGACCGGCTCGAGAGCCTTGAACTCCGCGACAGATCGCCCGGCTGCAGCCTCGACCTTTCTCTCTTCCTCAACAAGCTCTGGCTCGGGAACCCCCCCTCTCTCCAGCTCCTTTTTCTCCGAAGGAGCGGCGGCGGCTTTTGCGCGAGAATACACGGCGGTGGCGGCTGCTGCTGCTGCAGCGGCCACGGTGATGCCCGCAGAGCCGACACCCGCGCCAAGGGTGCCGGCATTAGCTAAAAAAGACGGCTCCTCGTCGGCCTTGCCGTCCGCCCTCGTTGCTCGATCTCGTTCTCGAACTCGGCCGTCGCCATCGTCGACGTCCGACTTGGCTGCCGCAGCCGCTTTCTGTTGCCGCCTCTTGTCCTTCTTCTTGGACAAGGCCTTCTCGTCTACCGCAACGATCTCTTCTTCGGATCGCCGCCTCTCCGTCTCCAGCTTCTCCTTCTCTTCTTCCCGGCGTTGCCGCAGCTTCTTGCTGCGACCAGACCGCACCGTCACTGTCGGGCCGTCTCCCAGGGCCGTCTCGGACACGATATCCTGGGAGTCGTCTGACGATTCTTGGAGCCTCGTCGCCGGGCTGCTGCTGGTGATGTTGTTGGTGGGTGGTGAGGCCGGCTTCTGTGGCCAGTACCGGGGGTTGGTCACAATGTCACTCTGAAAGCCAGAGTGCTGCAGGCCGGCGGCCATTACGGCTGCAAACTCCACGTCGACAGCCGGCCCGGCGTCCTGCGTGGTTGTGGTGGCGGTCACAACACGCTGGCTCTTTGGCGGCGTCGTCATCGGCTTGCTGGCTGGCGAAGGCGGCAATGGTGCCGTCTGGCCGTCGTTGTCGTCGGGAAAGGCCCCGATGCCGATGGGGCGTCGAGTTTCACGCTCGTGCACCGTCTTGGGCGAGACATCGCGGGGGACCGGGCTCTCGATGCGGCGAGAGGGGGGAGTCTGTGGCACAGACTCGGACTGCACTTCGGTCTTGTCCTTTTCCTTGACCTCCTTGGCACCACCAACGGCACCCGCAACGGTAGCCGCTCCAGTGACGGCGGCAGCGCCGAGAATGGCAACCCAGCCGGTCTTCTTGGCCGGCTTGACGGGCGGCTTCTTCTTCTTTGCGACAGTCGACTTCTCCGGCGCTGGTGTCTCCTCCTTGACGATAGCAGAGGCTTCCCGAATGATCTCGCCACGGGGACCAATGGCAACGACAGCAGGCTCTGGTTCGGGTTCGGCCTGGGCTTCCTGGGCTTTCTGTACGTTCTGGTCCGTCTGGGCTTTCTCGACCTTTTGCACCGTTGTCTCAGCATCCCTAACCGGTGTTGCCGGCGCGGCCAAGCGAGCCAGCTGCCTCTCCAGGCTGGGCGACTGCTCGGGCGTGGGCATGACGAGGTTGAGGACGGGCCGGTCTCGCTCGCAAGACGGATCGCGTGACTTGAAGGTCGGCAGCGTGACAGACCGACGACGGCTGCGGTCCCAGGTCCACGGGTCCTCGGCGGCGACGGGAGCCTTGGGATCGGTGGTGGACCGCAGGAGGAAGCGGCTGAGGTCGCGCGGGAAGATGCGGTTGTCGATGCGCACATCTGCATCCGGGCCATCGTACGGGCTCTTCTCCTGTCGGCGGACCATCTCGGGCGGCGTGACGATGCGGATGACCTGGGGGGGTCTCTTGGGTGTGGACGGCACGTCGTCGTTGTCCTTGTCGGCGACAACATCTCTGTCCTCAGCCCTCTTGCGATTCCGAGACGCTATCTCGCGGCCCTCGTACTTGTCGACGACGGAACTTTCGGGCGACGTGCTGCGGGAGCGGATCTCCTCCTCGGCCAGTCGGCGGGCCAGCGACGTGGTGCGGTAGTAGAGATCGGCCTCCTCGCGGATCTGGCGCTCAGTCCGGCCGTCCTTGTCGCGCGAGGCGTCGCGGCTGTCCTTGCGGCCACGCGGCTGCTCGCGCTGCTTCTCGCGCTCCTCGCCATACACCATGGACTCGGCGACAGCGATGGCGGTCCGGTCGATGGGGGCCGTCGATCGCTGCGTCCGCTCCAGCACCGTCTCGCCGTCGTCCATCTCGGAGCGCGCCACGTCGCGGCCTCGCCATTCGGTCGAAGAGGTTGTCTCCATGGTTGTCTCCGTCTTCGTTTCGCTTTTCATTTCCGTCTTCATTTCAGTCGTCTCCGGGGATGCTGCCCTCGACGGAAGCGCCGACGGAACATAGGACATGTCATCGTCGTCGTCAGCCCACGACGGCCCGTCGACCGTGACAACGTTGGGCGTATGGAAGGCCGAGTCTGACACGCGGAACTGGAACGGATCGACAGGTACGGTTGCAGGTGCGACAACCGAACGATCTTCGACTTTGGACTCTGCAGCCTCTTCGGACAGCTGCTCGCGATCGCGCTGCCGTTTGGCTTCGCGCAGCTCAAATTCGCGTACAACCTGTCGACGGCGCTCGGCCTCGCCGTTGTCCGAGTCGGGGCTCTGGCTTTGGCTCTTGCTCTTGGCCTGGGCCTGCAGCTCGCGATGGTGCGCCTCGTCGCGCTCCTCAAACTCGCGCTGCAACTCGCGCAGCCGTTCGGCCTCGCGTTCTTCATACTCGCGCACCACCTGTTGTCGCAGGTCGAGATCGGGGTTTTGGCGCTCGGCTTCACGCTCGAGGTCCAGCTTTCGTTGGCGTTCGAGATCGCGTTCGAGATCGGGCTGCTTCTGCCGTTCTACTTGGACAAGTCTTCGGCGCTCCGTCTCGCGCTCGAGGTCGACCTGCTTCTGTCTCTCAATCTCGACGACTCTCCGGCGCTCTGTCTCGCGTTCGACCTCGACTTGCTTCAATCGTTCGACTTCCACAACTCTCCGACGCTCAGTCTCGCGTGCAACCTCGACAACTCTCCGGCGCTCGCTCTCGATATCACGCTCTTTCTGGCTCTGTCTCGCCCGCTCCTGCTCGACGACGTCCTCAAAGACGCGCTTGCTCACCGGCACCACAGGTTTGGGCGACTGCAGTTCGACCGACTCAACTCGGCTACGGCGAACCGGCGTCTCCACGGCTGCAGCAGTCACGACCGCCACCACGGCAGCACCGGCGGTCATCGCCAGCGGCGTGCCAATGCGGCGACGGTCCCGATCGTGGTCGCGAGTCTGAGAGTCGCTCTGGCTCGGCGGCGACGTGTGCGACTGCTGCGAAATGCGCACGCTCTGCTCAGCATACTGTCGTCGGCGCGTCTCCTCGTCGCTATCGCCAAAACCACAGGGACTGGTCACGTGACCACGCAGCGAGTTCACGGGCCCAAACAGCCGCGGATCGACGACGGACGATTTGGAGCTGGCATAGTAGGCCGTTGTTGCCAGGGTGGCAGCAGCGCCAGCGGTGACAGCAGTGCTGGTCATTGTCGTCGTCGCAACCGGTCCGGAGGCGGTTCCCGGCAGGCTCACGCCGGATCCGTACGCGAGGCCAGAGTCGCCATCGGACGAGGAGGAGTCGTCAGCCAGATGATAGTCGTCCTCAACGTGGTGGTGGCCGTAGGTAGCAGCGGCACCGAAGACGCTGTCACTGAGCGAAGAGTCGTCACCAGAGTCGTCCGAGTCGTCGTCCGATGCCGACTCCCACTCCGAGTCCTCGGGCGAGTGAGTGTTGGGCTGTGCAGCCGACAGACGATGATGCGGCCTGGAGGCACCAACACCACGGCGGCGGCCCTGGCGCTCCATCTCGGCAGCCAGCTCGTCGGCCTCCTGGTCGGAAAGATCCAGTGTCGACTGGGGCCGGTTGCGCCGCTTGGACTGGCGAAGCTTCTCGATCGCGCCGGCGCCAGCAGCAGCTGCTGTGACCAGACGACTGGGGGGGCGGCGGCCGTGGCGAGCGAGATCGTGGCGGTTCTCCTCACGAGCCAGCATGGCCAGCTCGCGGCCGATGCGGATGATCTCCTCGTCGTCGGTGGGTTTGCGACTGGGCCCAGACGTGCCGGCGGCAGTGGCTGCGGCTGCGGCTGCGGCTGCGGCAGAGGCTGAAGCTGTGGCTGTGGCTGCAGGCAGTGATGCACCGCTGCCATAGGCGAGACCGTCGAGGTCGTCCAGGCTTGGATTGGGCTGGGCAGCCGGTCTGGTGGGCTGGTCGTCCTCTGGCGGGCCACGTGGCCGGGGAATGTAGCCCTTGCCGTAAAAGAGGCCTTCTTCGAGCGAGGATGAGCTGCTGTTGCCGAAGCGAAGGAACCGCCGGCGCTTGTTTTTCTGGGCGTGATGCTCTCGGCGCGACCGGCTGTGGCTGCGGGTGCGGGCAGGAGCGCCTTTTTTGAAGAAGGACATGATGCCCTGGACGGTTGTGCGCGGGGCCGAGATGTTGAGCAGCGACTCGGACGTTGACGAGTCGGATGACGAGAGCGACGAGGTCGAGTCAGCCCGGAGGCCACGAGTCGGCGTGGCTGTTTGCGAGTGGGCATTATGGGCATTTTGGACATTGTTGGCGTTGTGTCTGGCCATGGGAATGGTGCCGCTGCCACTGCCGGCACGTGCAGCCGTGTAGTAGAACTCGGCGCTGCCGCCACGCTGTGGAGGAGGCATTGTCCTGTCGCGGTCGCCGAAGACGAGGCCGGCAGCAGCCGATTTGGGCGAGGCCGGTCGTCGGCGGTGCGGCGATCGCGGCGACGGCGTGGCCTGAGGAGACGACCGTCGTCGCGTCCTCGGGAGGGTATGCTGCTGCTGCTGCTGCTCTGTGTCTGGGTATTGTGGCTGCTGCCAGTAGCTGTCGCGTCGGTCACGCGTCTCGTAGTCGGCCGTCTGGCTCTGTGTCTCGTATTCCGGCCGGCCGTATTCGGGCTGTCCGTAATTTTGTCCGTAAATTTGTCCGTAACTCTGGCCGTAATTCTGGCCGTAATTCTGGCCGTAATCTCTCTGGCCGTATCCCGGCTGGCCATACGGCTGGTCGTACGGTTGGTCGTAGCCGTCCTGGCGCCGTCGCGTCGAGGACGGCGCAGCCGCAGCCTTGAGGGCCTCGTCCGATCGGCGCCGGTCCTTGCGCCGGCTCCGGCGAACGTTGCCGTCGGGGCTCCGGCGATGCGCGTCGCGCGTCATCATGGCCGCAGCACCTCGGGCGGCCGTCGTTGTGTGTGTGGGTGTGTTTGTGTGTGGGTGTCAGTGTGGGTGTCTGTCTGCGTCTTTGCGTCTCTTCGTCTCTGCGTCTCTGCGGGTATCTCTGTTGGGTTCCGTTGGGCTGTCGCTGTCCGGGTCGGAATCGGTCTGTGTGTCGGAATGGAAACGTGTCGTTTGCGTCGTGTCGCCCAGTCGTTTATTCGTCCAGCGCGGCCCCGTTCGGTCGCTCCGTCCTGCTGGACCGCTGCTGCTCAGGCGACCAAGCCCGTCGGTCTTGCGTCTGCGATGCTCTCTCGCAAAAACGGGCGGCCGGCGAAATCGTGCGCAAGGTCCGTCGTGATCGACCGGTCCGATTCGTCTGGACGGCGTACCGATAAAAGAAACAAGACAAGGAAAAAAACCAGATGGGGAGCAGGAAGAAAAAAACACAACATGGACAATGCTTATTTTTTTTCGTTTCGGGTTCGCAGCCAAAACAAGGTCCCCCAAGGAAAATAAAACTACTCCAGAAGGAGCCGCAAATCGGGTGGCTAGTGTTTTTTTCGTCTGGGCTCGCCTTGCTGCCTTGCTCGCCGTCTGCTCGCTCTCAGTTGCCCGTTCTGTGCTGCTGTGCTTCTGTCCTTCTGTCCTGCTGTCCTGCTGCAGCTGCTGCCGATCTCCCTCTCTCTCGCCCGCTCTCGCAAATAATAGGCGGTGGTTGGGGAGAGGGCCAGGGCGACGGGGCGGCCAACTGCCCTTCAGCTGCAGAAGCGCAACCAGAGAGTCCGGTATCTTTGGCCGTGTGTGCATGCGGCAGCTGAATGGTCCGCACCACCTTCCACCACATCCACACCCATGCATCCTAGCAGGCGCTGCTCCACTTTGCCAATTTGCAACCAAGGGAGCAGCGTCACATAATCTCTCTGGACAAATCACATGCCTCCACACGTGTTCTTGTGGGCCCGTCCTCCCCGAACGAGAGGCCGCCAAATGAAAGAGGGTGTCTGACGTGCAGAAGTCCTGTCTTGGACCAGATTCACGCTGCCTGCTTGGGCACAGCGCCCGCTCTATCATATGCACTGAAGATGCACCGAGATTCGAGAGTCCTCGCCAGCATTCGCCAATCTGCGCCTCCTCCGCCAGCCGTCGTCCCCGTCTTGCTGCCACCACCGCCTCGTCGACCTGTGTCCTGTCGACCTGTCGTCCTGTCGTCTTTGTCGTGCTCATCGCCGATTCTCCGATTCCCCGATTCACTGCAAAAGCACCGCGCTAGCTCCAGCGGGAGCTGTTGTTGGCCTGCGCTAATAAACAGCTCGCCCGCCACCATCCCTTTGCGCCGTCTTTAGTGGCCGTCTGTTTCACCCATTCACCCCATCAACGGCTCCGTCCGCTCCAAGATCAGTCAGCATCCACGACAAAACAAAATCCACCAATCTTCTCTTCCTACTATCTCGTCTGTCCCTGCCTTCCCTCCCTTCCCTCGCCTCCTACATAAAGACGTAGTAAAAAAAGAGGGTATCTAATTTCCAGTGTGTCAGTTCCAAAGATGCCCTCCAGTTCCCCCAGAGGTTTTTTTCTCCAGTACGGCGGCCAGTGCCTTCTATCCTCCAAATGCCATCAACGCCTCATCTGCCCATATTCATTGATCGGCCCGTCCATCAGTGAGAGGGCCGCAAGCAGTTAGTGAAAACAAAAAAACCGGCAAATGTAGACAAACACCCTATCAGAACAATAATATTATCGCTGTGCATCCCAGCACCGCTGCCAGATGCACGTCCCCTCGTCGTCAATAATCATTATCGGAGAATGTAAATCGGCCAAAAAAAAATATAGAGAAAAAATGTAAAAAGAAGGTGGTAAAGCGGAGGTGCAGCACGGCTGGTCGCCGAGCCACGGCAAGAATCCTCATCAGACACGTCGGTCCACAATCTCTCCGGCTTCCAGAAGCGCACTCATGCCATCGAGACTGGTCTGTTTTGCATACGGCGGCAAGCCTGCAGCCGCAGCGGTCGGTGCTGCAGAGCCTGCCGCCGTCACCCGTGCATCATCTGTAATGGCCGGCAAAGGACTGGACGTGCGGCCTTGGTTTGTCAGTGGCTACTCTTGGAGCTGCAACACCTCACAGCCTGCTTCAGTGATGGGGAGTGGGATGATACTGACCGCCCCCGTTCGCATGTGCGATGCCCGGAGCCACATGGTCCTTGTACAATGGCGCGTGGCCATCCGTCACTGGCGCGTAGGGCCGCGGGGGCGGAGAATAGCTGTGCGTGGGTGATGCCGGCCTGGCCGTCTGGATCTGCGGTGACGAAGACACCAGCCGCGCCGAATGCGGAAGAGAGAGGGACGGATGGCGGTGTTGGTGCGAAAGCGAAGGCGGAGGCGAAGGCGATGGTGGCTTGCCCGACAGCAGCGCGTGGATGGGCAGAGATCCGTCCAGTGGTGTTCTCGGGTAGTTGCTGCTCATCGACGACGATGACACCGTGCTGATGCTGGCTCCCGAAGACCCCTGGTCATGCCGGAGCATCGACGGCCGCGTTTCTGCTGCCATCCCAATAGCACCGGTGAGGCCTGGAGGCGGCGGAATCGGGCTGGCCGATCCGGCCGACGAGGGCGTGAGACCGTTTGCCGGCAGCTGTCTGTTGTCGAACATGTCGGAGAGCGACGGCAGGCTGAGCTGGCTGGTGTTGGCCGGTGCCTCTCCCACTGCCGCCGGCTGCGCTCGCTGCTGCTGCTGCTGCTGGCCGTCCGATGCCCACGTTGCCTTTCGGGCGGGCGGCGGACCAACTGCAGACTCACGCGGGCTCATGCTCATCGGTCGCGGCGACCAGTCCGCATGTCCGTCTGGGCCGTGTCCCTGATGTGGTGAACGCATGGAGACGTCTACTAGCGAGTCATGTGGACCAGGTGTCGGGGAGGCGGATGAGTAGCGCATGTCCGATGCCGACACGGTCGATCCAACCCGGCGCTCCCGTCGCGACGGAGGATGGGGAGTGTCTCTGTCGTGCTGTCCTTCGGAGCTGCTCACAGATTCGCTCGTCGTGGCACTCCGCTCCCGCTGTCGAGACTGCTGCGAGTGTGCCGGTGGCGATGCAGAGGCGGCAGAGGATGACAGCTGCGACGAAGCGCTGCTAAAGTCGGACAGTTTGATCCTTTTGAACGCATCTTTGTCTACCACGTCAGCTACTCTTCCGCTCGGACCAAGCACGAAAATCGGACAAATAAAACGCCGTACTAGCAATGGCCGGCAGTGAGGCGATTCAGCAAGCTGGAACGATCACGGCCCAACCCGATGAAAAACAGCAGGGCGTACCGGTCGCGGGTAAGAAATAAGACACACCTTGCGTCTGGTTCGAATGCCTGGCCTTGAACTCCTGCAGGTACAATATGTATCTCTGGTACTCGGGCGTCTTCTTGTACACGACCATGGCGTGGTTGTACTTGTCCTTTGCAGCCTGAGCCTCCGTCTCGTACGGCTTTCGCTCCGCCGGCGTCAGCGTCTGCCAGTTCTCGCCGACCAGCTTTGCGATCTCGGTAAAGGACAGGTTTTGTCCCTTGAGCTTCTCTCGCATCTCTATAGTCCATGTCAGCGCGTCTAGAGATGGGGCGGTCGGACTCGGGTAACGTGACTCGGTCATGTGACTCACTGTTCGAGAACAGCACATATGCCGACGGCGGCCTCTCGGGCGCACACTCGTCGGGCTGATAGTTCGTCAGTTCGTGTCCTCCTACGCATCATTGTCATTTCTGTATTTCCTTGCGTCGTCCAGGTCCATTCGCAGGCCTGTCGGGGGTTCGGGTCTTCTCATCGGCCCTCTCACCGACCCCTGGTCTTGTAGCACCGTCTCACCAGCACTCACCTTGGGGTGTCTGCGATATTTCCGCTTGGCCAAAACTCCAGGCACGGTGCCACGTCCATCGGCGTTATAATTGGATGGGTCATGCTTCTGTGTGTTCTCTGGCCTGATCGCCTCTTCGCCGGCCGCTCGAACAGGAGACACGAGAGCCGCATCCGGTGCGATGCCGCGGAAGTTCGCAATTTTTCTCTGGAGTTTCTGGACGCAAAAGCGGCATCTTTAGTACGGGGAGGCTCGTGTGCGGCTTTGCGCGTCAAAAGAAGGGCTTCGTCGCTTGCTTCGACTTCTTACCCTCCGATGGCCAAGCTTGACGCCCAGGGCATCTCTGAACAGGAGAACGGTGTCAGCACAACCGGACGCGTCACGCAATATGCGACAGATGGCACAAGGCAGAAATCGGCAGGGAGGGGAAAGAATGCGGCATAAACACTCAGCATACAGATCCGATTCGGTGACATCCAGAATGGTCTCCCACGTGTCAAACCCTTGGTCCAGGAAGGCATCGAGATACTGGGCGATGCCCAGCTCCTCGAGCACGTCCTCTAGTTGTTGAGACATACCGCGCGCTGTTCGGGGTTCCTCTGGCGGCAGCTGTGATTGAGACCAGCAGCGCTTATGGCATGGAATCGATGAAATCGGCTCTGTACACTTGGATGCGAAACTGCAATCAGGGAGAGGAGGCCACCGAGGCACCGTCATCGACAGCGTTGGACTCTGTGCCTTCTTGGCCGTCCCCTAATTGTCTGTCTGTCTGTCTGGAGCCGGTAAGCTGTGATTGAGATGTGCTGCTTTGGGGTCAGCACAGATGGGTAACAAGGAGTTTGAAAAAGAGATATCAGACACGAGAGTTGGGGACGAGAGTGTAATTAAAAAAAAACAGGAGCATTGGTCGGTGGATGGACGTGGCCAGTGACAAGCCAGAAGCACGGGCCGATAAACCTGATGGCATGCATCACATGGGGGGGATGAACTAGCAGCGGATAGGGTGTAGAGGGCGGAGGCGGATGAGATCTCGATGGTACTCGTGCCGGCCGGAGTGTGGCAGCGGGTGGAGTGAGGGAAGGGAGCAGAAAGCAGGGCAGAGCGGTCCGGATATCCAGGCCGGACCATCATGGAGCGATAGAGAGCCAATGCGGCAGGAGGGTTGCACCTACTGATTGCAGACAGGGCCGAAGTGATAACGGACGAGGTCCGATGAGAATGGAGGACGAGAGCGCCGGTACTTGAGCCGTGTGCGCCTAGGTGTATGAATATGGAAAAGTACAGCTGGTGCGGCGCTGGACATGTGTGCAATACGCAGACATATACGAGATCAAGGGCACGCCACTGCCGTATTGTGATGTTGCCGGCTCAATGAAAGAAGAAGCCTGGGGTTGTGTGCGGGAGGAATATAACGTGGGACGCCGAAGGCCTTGGGGAGAAGGCCTGGCCAGTCCAATAGGCTCCTCTTGCTCCGGCAGGGGGGCGACGACAAGGAAGAGAAGCCAACCGATTCGCCAGACCGATCCGACAGTTTGAGAGGGGGGAGAGAGCCCTGAGGCGTGTGTCCGGCGTCCGTCTAGTCTGCTCGAGACGGCGCAGACCGTTTGCCCGGTCACCTGTTTACCTGTGGTACTCGTACTCGTGCAAGTAGTCCGTGGTTGCAGTGGGCCTTTTTTCACGTCTCCATATCCATGGAATGGGTTGTCCTGTCATATGATTGCGTGAGAGGGCGAGCAGGCAACCAAAGGGGGCAGAGGATCAAAAGGATGGGATCGGCGAGGATGAGATCGCGACAGTCGCGGCGCTGAAGGGGCTCTTGGTATCCAACAGGCCACCGTGCTGTCCGTGGTCGAGCAGGCGGCCAAGAGACGGAGAGACTAGCTTCGGCCAGCGGCCAGAAGCTGGAGAGAGAACGAGAGGCTAGGGGGGTGGCAGAGTGGTAAGGCTCCTGTCGGGTGGGACGTCAGGTGGGACGAGTAAGATGATTTGGGGAAGCGTGGTGCAGGTCTGTCACAGGGCAGAGGAAGAAGAGGTGCTGAGGAGAGGAGGAGGAGGAGAGGATGGAGACCAATATCGTGCATACGAGTAGAGATTGCTATGTACATGTGTAGAGAGGAGCGAGGAGTACGATACAAAGTCAGAAAATAAGCTATTCGTACGGAGTACCACATGTATCTTACGAGCCTAGCGGTCGTTCCTGCTCCAATCGGCCTCTGGCGCCAGCCTGGCTGTACACGGTACTGGTCATTTTCTCGGGGGTGGGCTTCAGGGAAAGTGAGGAGCGACAGCCAAAGTAGCTGATACCTGGGCGCACAGCAGCCAGGATGGGTCCAAGCTCGCCCAGGAACACGGCCAAATCCGGCACGGTGGGCAGCGGGTCGCGGGCAGGTAGACGCTACGGTCGGACTGCCGACTGCGTCAGCGTGCGACGAGTACATGCCGTACGGTCCCGGGGCACGGTGTGTACAGTGTACCTTGGACGGTACGAGCAGAGGCCGTATCGAGATCTAGGCCCCCCTCCTTGTGCGGCCTGCTGGGGAAGGACAGGAGGACAGCAGCGCCGGACGAGAAGGGCAGGGACGAGACGAGCGAGGGCGCAGTTTACGAGTACGGACGACGAAAACTCGGCTAGGGAGCGTGAACAGGTTTGGGGGTTAGGAGCGAAAAAACATACGATTTGAAAGGCGTCGACGGGGACAGGCGCGCCAATCAGCGCGCAGGGAACGGGGCTAGGATCGACGTGCCCGTTGTACCCCGGCCGCACGTCTGCTATGGGCGAGGTACTTTGTCAGGTGGGCAGGAAGGGGACGAGAAGGGAGGACACGAAGAAGGGGAGGACTGTCGTCGTATCGTTCTTTCCCAATTTGAGTAATACTTGTAGGTAAGATGCAACGAGGGCAAGGAAGAGGCCCCAGCTCGGCGCAGACTAAGCATGCGCGTGCTCCGTTCTCGTACGCGAAATCGTTCCTTCTCTATCTTACATTGCATGGACGAGAGAGAGCAGCAGCAGGAGCAGCAGCAGCAGTGCCAGAAGCAGCAGCCACGGCCAGGCCTGCTTGCCGCGAGCCGAGAGACGCGTCCACGTTGCGAGAAGCTTCAAGCTCCGTCCCCCCAAAGCCCACCGCCCGGCCAGACGGCCCAGGCTAACGAGGCCAGACAGGACCACTGCCAAATGGAAAATAGAAAATGGAACTGGAACTGGAAAATGGAAAATGGAAAATGGCAATGCGAAAATGGCCTGAACCATGCACTACACAGCATCTGGTGGGAAAAAGAAAATAGCTGACAGCTGATTGTGACATGATCGTTGCTCCCTTTCGCCAGGCCTAGAACAAAGCGCGCCGTTTGTCGCCGGCGGACAAGGCAAGAGAGCTGCTGCCCCCCGGCTCGCGGCCTCTTGCGCGCACAGAAACATGGCATTCTCGCAAAAGTACGACGCACGAGGGCATTTATTGGTTCTGTTCGCCTCCCCGACCGCGTTCTTTTTCGTCTTTTCTCTTTGTCCATTTCGTTCATCCCTTTTCGAGTCACCCCGAACGTGAGACAGGTCAAGGCCGGCCGGCCCCTCCGTCCCAAGCCAAAAGGGGAGCTCGACGATGAAAATGCTGTGATGGTCCTGCAGAAATCATACGATTTTGCTTTTGGCGATTTCACCCCTCTGCCGACTGTACCCCATTTTCCAATAATCCCACCCCCTCCCCACACCGGGACCGGCTGCCTGAGCCCAGCCCTCAAAAGAACCCCCCTGCCGGTTGTGCGCTTCTGCTGCCTGCCAGACAATCCGGTACGATACTGTAGCATATCTGCTGGCGTGCAGGGGAATAGTACACCGCGATCTGGAAAGGACCTACATTGGCGGTGGAATTTGCCATGCACAAGGAATGCATGCTAATATGGCAGATGCGCGTAACTCGTCCTCGTGCTGGCCACACCCATTTAGCCTGCGACGTAAGGAATGGTAGCCTGTCGTTGGTTGGACCGAGGCCCCGCCCCACCTGCTCACGCTCCCGCCCAATCAGCGCCCGCCTTCTTGCCATGGCGGTGCCAGCACGAGTACAGTGCACTGTGTGAAACATGCTAGCAGACGACAGATGCCGCATATTACTCGTCCTTGTGGTCATGCCCGATGGCGCTTGCAGCTTCTACATAGTACGCCTTCAGCTGGCATCTTACGAGGAGACTCTTTTCTGCCGTGTTTTGTTGCGATTGCGGAGTCCTGCCATACCCCACCATCTTTATTTACCGTGCAATGCGGCGATTTCCCTCCGGCCGTGCGACCGCACAGTGCTCTCTTCGCGTCGCCCTGTGCCGTCGACCTCCGTAATCCCTACTCCGTCTGTCCTGTATTCCGTATTGCTCCGTATCCACAACCTGCCATCGCGAACCAATTCCAACACGAGTTCCCAACCATGGCTGCCCAGGACGGCCGTGAGGCCGCAACCATTCGACCGCGACAGTCTGGCACCGGCCTATCAGCCGCCCCACCGCCAGCGGGAGTTTCTCCGGGACCTGTTTCAGCTGTCTCGGCCTCATCATCCGCACCGCAGCCATTGATGGGCACGCTGGCCTCCCAAAGAGCGGGACTGACCCAGGTCAGCTGACCGCTCCGTGCTCCTCGTCCTGTCCGTCTGGCTGACTCGTCTCCTGTTCTAGGCCCTGGAAGAACTGACCAGGTGAGGCGTCCAGAGGCTTTGATCGCGCTCATGCCTTTGTTCCCTTGCTCGTCGATATCCTGGTTGCGTTTCATTTTTCCACATCCCGATACCACACACCCCTCCCCTTCGGCCCTTTCCGTTCACTATTGCTTCCTCAGCCTGTACCTCTGGCTCTTAGTGATCTGCGCCAGGCAGTTTCCTGTCCTCGCATGGTCTCAGGCCTCCTCCGTGTAACCCATAACCAGACGACCCACGTTCTCTAGGCTAACCGGTTCCGTAAAAGAGGAGAGCGGACGGCCGACAGGCTCGAGGCCGAACTCGGGGCCTTTGAGGCTAAGCTAGACCAGCTGCTCGGTCTGCTGGGTGTCTCTGAAGAAGATCTGGAAGACGAGGGTGGGGTCGAAGCTGGCGATGAGCAGATCGGGGCCAATGGCACCGCAGACGTCAATAACGATGACAAACAGAGAGCCGGTAGCACCAGCGGCGCGAAATAGCCCGGCTTGCTCTTACCGTACCCTTTACTCAGAGCCATGATGTGATTCAGGTGTGTGGGTATTGGCCTTTGTTATACGGAGTAATCCGTACCTAGTTTATTTTTGCTGTTCCATATGATATCTTGAATGGTACCCGTATATCCGGGAGACATCGCCCATTAGTGGCTCAAAGACTGTATATTACTCCGTGTTCGAACATGTCTGGTTGATCGTCTATTTTGGTGATTTGGTGCGTTTCAGTAATTCGACAAAGGTGGTTGACAATAAGCTTGGTTGCTGCCTAGAAAAGATTGCACATTCTATCCAGATATATGTCCGGCATACATCAGCCACTACGAAAATACGGCCCTTTCAATGACCATAATCAGCCAGACGAAAGACAGCAAACAAACTTGGATAGGAAGACTTATGTGTGTCCTAGCATTACCATACAAATAACCGCCGAGCCCGGGCTTCTTCCCCGGCTTCTCACCCTCGGCTCTCCACGCTTCGTATAGGGTTTGATTGCAAATGTCCTGCCCACTGGTTGCATTGCTAAACCAGGAATATAAGCCAAACACCCTTGGTAGATTACCCAGGATAACACATATGCCAAAGGAAAACGCCGAGTACAATGCCAGACGTACACAGGACTCTGCTTCCACGACGGAAGGCCAGAAGCCCTGGACGAAAACAGGGCAGGAAACGAGACAAAGACGAGACCGAAAGACGCGAGACATAAACCAAATACGCAGGGACGAGGACATAAAACGCAGTACCATGCCGGATACTCCAACCCAAAAAGTTGTCCCCCTCCATCCACCCCCCTCCCTCCCGTTCCCCGGAAAATACACCGAAGCAAGGAAACAGATACAGAATGGTCACGTGGCGAGACAAGGCGCGCCGTCGCCGTTGCCGTCTCAGGTCACGTGCTAAACATTTAGCTGCGCCATGTTAGAACAACCATGCAGGAGAAAAGGTCCGGGTGGCCTCTAGCTGCTTGCCATTGGAGATTCTGCCGTCTGGTCGCTCAGGGACGTCACCGGAAGGTCGGCCTCGCCCGCCGTGACCGGCCGGCTGAGCGGCGGATGCATGGCCACGTGCGTTGGCACATACGGCACCGACGTCGACTGTGTGGCCGCCTTGGACTCGCTGTGCCGTGCGAGCTCGCGTTCGCGGTTCTTTTCCATCAGGGCGCCGCCGAGCGTGGCACACTTGAGGATCGTCTCGATCAGGTGGTTCTGCTGCAGCGGCTTGGACAGGTACTCGTCCATCTGGGCCTGCAGACACTTTTCGCGGTCGCCCATCATTGCGTGAGCCGTCAGCGCGATGATGGGAGTACGCTGGACGTTGCCTGACCGTTCGTACTCGCGGATCTTGCTGGTAGCCTCGACACCGCCCTGGAGGGTTAGCGAGAAAGAAAGGTAAAACGGATAAAAAAGGGCAAGTAAGGCTCAAAAGAAAAGAAAAAGAAAACCCACCATCACTGGCATCTGCACGTCCATCAGAATGACGTCATAGTTCTTCCGCTTCACGGCTTCGACGGCCTCCTCGCCGTTGCCCACGACGGTCACGACGTGGTGGTACTTTTCCAGGATCTTGACGGCCAGCCGCTGGTTCACCGTGTTGTCTTCGGCCAGCAGGATGTCAAACGACTTTGTGTTGTCGGTCAGCGACGGCGTCGCGTGGTTCTCCAGCGCCGGCACCATGCCGTTGACCAGGTCGACCAGGGCGCAGGGCGACGTCATAAAAGACGTCACGCCCAGCTCGATGCACGACTTGAGGCTCACCTGGACGACCGGCGCCAGCAGCACGATCGGCACGTACTCAAACTTGTTGATCGACTGCAGCCGGCGGGCCGTGTCGAGCGAGTCGACCATGATGATGACGTCCTTGGGCGGCGTGCCCTTTGCGCGGGCGTGGGCCAGCGACGGGTTCCGCTCCGAGTCGACGACGATGGGCACCAGCCCGAGCGACTGCATCATGGCCACAATGTCGCCGCTGTTCCGGTTGACGCCCTTGTCGATGAAGAGCACCCGGTGGCCGCGGTACGGGTCCAGCTGCTTGTGCACCTGGAACATGTCGGTCACGGCCAGGCGGACGACACAGGTGAAGTAGAACGAGCTGCCCTTGCCGTACTCGCTCTCGACCCAGACGTCGCCGCCCATCAGGCTGACCAGCCGCTTCGAGATGGACAGGCCCAGGCCGGTGCCGCCAAACTTGCGGGTCATGGACCCGTCGGCCTGCTGGAAGGTGTCAAAGATGAGATCCAGCTTGTCGGCCGGGATGCCGATGCCGGTGTCGGTCACGACAAACTCGATGGCGTACTCGCCGCGGCTGCAGTCGACCTGGCCGGCCTTGCGGATCGTCAGGCTGACCTGGCCGCGCTCCGTGAACTTGATCGCGTTGCCGACGAGGTTGAGGATGATCTGGCGCAGCCGGAACGAATCGCCAATCACGTGATCCGGAACCGAGTTGTCCACGTGGAAGGTCAGGTCGAGGATCTTTTCGTTGGCCTTGACGGCGAGCGTCTTGAGCGCGTTGAACACGGTGCCGCGGAGCGTGTACGGGATCTCCTCGATCACCATGCGCCGCGCCTCGATCTTGGACAAGTCCAAAATGTCGTCGATAATGGTCAGCAGGCTGTTGGCCAGGTTGTTGACAATGTTGAGCATCTCGCGCTGGTAGAGCGTGAGTTCGGTGTCCAGCGTGAGCTGAGTCATGCCGATGATGCCGTTCATCGGAGTGCGGATCTCGTGCGACATGTTGGCGAGGAACTCGGACTTGGTCTTGTTGGCCAGCTCGGCCGCCTCACGGGCCTGTGTGTTTCGCTGGATGCTGTCGCGCAGGTTGTACACCATCAGGTTGATCTTCTTCTTGAGCTCGTCCATCTCGCCCGACGCCTCGACCTCGACCAGCTTGGTGAAGTCGCCGTCTGTGGCAGCATTGGTAATGTCGCCGAAAGCACGAACTTGGGCAGTCTAGGGACGTTAGGAAAAAGAACGGCAAAAAAGAGGAAGAAAAGAAAAGAAAAGAAAAAAAAAACCCCACCAGATTGTTCGCCATCGTGTTCACGTCCGTCGTAATCTCCTTCCACCGTCCCTTGAGCCCGGCAATGTCGGCCTGGCCGCCCATGATCCCGTCGACGCCCACGTCCTTGGCCACGCGCTGGACCTCGTTGCAAAAGACCGACAGGCGGTCGACCATGTTGTTAATGGTCACCTTGAGGATCAGTATTTCGCCCTTGGCCTCGACGTCGATCTTGCGGGTCATGTCGCCGTTGGCAATGGCCTGGGTCACGCTCGAGATGCCGCGCACCTGCGACGTCAGGTTGGACGCCATCGTGTTCACATTCTCGGTCAGGTCCTTCCACTTGCCCTCGACGTTGTCGACCTGGGCCTGGCCGCCGAGCGTGCCGTCGGTGCCGACCTCGCGGGCCACCTTGCTGACCTCAAAGGCAAACGTGCCCAGGCGGTCGACCATGGTGTTGATCGTGTTCTTGAGGTCGAGGATCTCGCCGCGCGCCTCGACGCCAATCTTCTTGGTCAGGTCGCCGCGCGCCACGGCCGTGGTCACCTTTGCGATCTGGCGCACCTGCGTGGTCAGGTTCATGGCCATGCCATTGACGTTCTCGGTCAGGTCGCGCCACGTGCCCTCGACGTCGTGCACGGTGGCCTGGCCGCCCAGGCGGCCCTCGGTGCCGACCTCGCGGGCGATCTTGGTGACCTCGCGGGCAAACTGCTGCAGCTGGTCGACCATGGAGTTGATCGTCTTCTTCAGCTCAAAGATCTCGCCGCGGCACTCGGCCTGGACCTTTTGGGTCAGGTCGCCCTTGGCCACGGCCGTGGTGACCTTGATAATGTCGCGCACCTGCGTCGTCAGGTTGTTGGCCATGGCGTTCACGTTGACCGTCAGCTCGTTCCACATGCCCTTGACGCCCTCGACGTCGGCCTGGCCGCCCAGCATGCCCTCGGTGCCGACATCGCGGGCCACGCGCGACACCTCGGACGCAAAGGTGCGCAGCTGGTCGACCATGGTGTTGATGGTCTGCTGCAGCTGAAATATCTCGCCGCGGGCCGGACGCTCAATCTTCTTGGTCAGGTCGCCGTGGGCGACGGCGGTGGTGACCGAGGCGATCTCGCGCACCTGGTCGGTCAGGTTCTGGGCCATGATGTTGACGTTGTCGGTCAGCTCCTTCCAGGTGCCGTCGACGCCTTGGATCTGGGCCTGGCCGCCCAGCATGCCCTCGGTGCCGACCTCGCGGGCGACGCGGGAGACCTCGCTGGAGAAGACCTGCAGCTGGTCCATCATGGTGTTGATGGTGCGCTTGAACGTAGTGATCTCGGGGTCCATCTCGACCGTGTTCATGCCGACCTTTTTGGACAGGTCGCCGCGGGCGACGGCGGTGACGATCTCGCCAATCTCGCGCAGGGCTTTCTGGAAGGCCTCGTTGGCCTTTTGGTGCTTCCAGAGCTCGCGCTCGAGCGTGGCGACGCGCTCGAGCTCGAGCTGCTGGAGGGTGCGCTCTTGCAGGGTCTTCTGCTCGAGCAGCTGGGCGTTGACGCCGGCCAGCTGCTGGCGCTGGGAGTCGAGCAGCTTGGACTGGTCGTCGACGTGCTTGTGCAGGCCGACGAGAGCCTTGCTGGTCAGCTTGCCGGCCACCAGGACGCTGTCGTCGGCAAAGCTGCTGCGGGCGCTGTCCGAGTCCGGGGCCGGCAGTTGTAGCAGGACGCCGCCGGCGCTGCTTGTGAAGGACGAGGCCGTCTCATTGCCAAAGAGCGAGTCGGCCGTCTCGGTCGGGAAGTCTGGGAAGTTGGTGGCGGAAGCGCAGGCGGCGCGGGCGGTGCATGGCTGCTTTGACTCGAGCTTGTGTATTCTCTCGATCAGGGCTATCAGCTCGACTTCCAGGCTGTGCTTCTCGGGCGAGTCGCGTCCTGGCAGGACGATATGGGGCGGTACTACTGTGCTGCCCGTCGTGGCTGCAAGCGGTTTGACCAGGGCAGCGATGGCTGCGAGCATTGAGTCGTCGGACATTCCGTTTGGGATCACAGTCATTGGAGGGAGGGAGAGGGGGGGTAGAGGTGGAGAGAGTGAGATGAGGGGATAGAGAGAGAGAGAAAGAAAGTGAGAGAGAAAGGAAGTGAGAGAGAAAGAAAGTGAGAGAGGGAGAGAGAAAGTGAGAGAGAGGGAGAGGGTGAGAAGGAGATAAAGAGAGATAAATAGAGAGTCGGAGAAAGAGAGATGAATAGAGAGATGGAGAAAGAGAGAAAGAAGAGCAGGAAGAGAGAAAGATCGTTGAGGACAAGAGAAAGAGAGACTGGGGAGATGGCCGGATGCAGAACAAAGCAGACGCAGCTACAATGGCTGTTCTAGGCCGTCGCGTTCTCAATCACAACGCCAGCCGGTAGCCGCGTCTGTCGACGGCGGTTTGGTCGGCAGCCGGCTTCAGAACGGCGACTCCCCAGCGGGAGAGTGCGGCTGAACACGCTGTCGCTGGCAGGAGCACGGCGTCGGCTCGAGGGCTCGGGCGTGACGGGCGGGCCAGATGGGGAGAGAGCGGTCGGCTGGTCCTCGTCGCAATCACACGCCGCCAGAACAGGTCGGATGGCGATGGCGATGGTGAAGACGAGCTCGGGGTGGGATTTTGGGTCTGGGGGATGGATGTGAAAAGAGGCGGCAGTGGAGGGCAGCCAGCAATGGCGGGCTAAGGAGCAAAAGGCAACGTTAGCAGGGGGACCGGTCCTGCTGGTCTTTTTCTCTTGGGTGCAGGCACGGTTCTGATTGGCATGGCGAGGGATCAAAAGGCCTCGACCGGGGGTGGGGCACCTGCTAGGACGTCGGTGTGGATGCGCTGTAGTGCGCAGAGGTGCGCTGTGGGCTGTGGTGCAGTAGTGCTGTGGTGCCGCAGTGCGCTGTGGGCGGCCGGGAGGCGCTGTGGCTGGGATGCGCTGTGGTGCGCTGTGGTGCGCTGGCTGCGCTGTGGCGGTCGCTGGCCGTGGGCGCAGGGCATTCGCGGGAGCCGGCGGCCGATTGGGCTGGCACGGGCGGTGGGCAGTCGCGGATGGCAGGTGCAGAGGCAGCTTCGCGGCGACCTGTCCTGGCTGCCCGGGCGTCTCGATGGGGCTGTCTTTTCCGGGGGCAGGCGATGGGCGAGCAGGGCCGGCGGGCGTGTTGGGGGGAACGTGAAAAGTCGGTCGGAAACGGTCAATGGGTGGAGGAAAGGGAGGAAAGGCGGAATCGAGGGCAGAAAAGGATAAGGGCTGCCGGCACTGATTGGTGCAGCAGCCGGTCTTGGCTGGCGGGTCCAACGGCGAGGGGTCGCCCAGATGGAAAACGGACGTGGCATGGGAAAGCGAGCGGCCAGGGGAAATGCGATGGGGCGGTAGGGACCAGGTTCTCCCGGGCAGACAGCGCCCTGGAGGCGCCCGAGAGGCCGATGGCCTGTCCTGTCGCCAGCCCCCAGGCTCTGTGCGCCCGGAGTTAAGGCCAGTTGTGACGCTGGCCCGCTGTAGCCATGCCCTGTGCCGCCGTGGAGCAGCCTGTCGGCAGCCTCACAGAGCGGGTAGCGCACGTCCGCTGCAGCAGCGGCACGCGTCAGCGGATACGATGCTCTTGCGACGGCGAGCTGGCCAGGCAGAGGACGTCAGGCAGCCGGCACCAGGCAGGCCATCAGGCAGCCGGCCGCCCTCTTTCCCGTCCTCGCTCGTCTGTCCTCTCTCTGTCCCCTGTCGCCTGTAGCGGCCACCAGCAGCTCTCACACCGAGTCACGCGTTCCCGTCGCTCCTGCTCTCCACCGAGTACGAGACGCGGAGCATGTTTCCTGCCTCGCGCACACCTGCCGGAGCCACTGACGTCATCGGTGGAGCCAGGCGCCAAGGGCAGGAAAAACCGGGGAGTCTCTGGTCGCTAGCGCGTCTCCATTTCCGCGTGGCCCACTGCAGCCGGCCATGGCCAATCACACCGCTGCAGGAACGGAGCCCGGCCTAGCCCGATCGGGCTGGCGCCCTGCTAGCGGCCATTGCGCATTCTGTCACCTCAGGGCAGAGGGCGAAAGGACGAGGCGGCGAAAAGGAGAGGCGACCAGAGAGACTGAAAGTACGGCGACCGAGTACGAGGAGAGCGAGACTAGTTCTGTTGCGCGGGCGATCCGACCGAACAAGAGATTGGCGAGTGATGGGGAGGGCGATTAGTGGGTACGAGTGTGCGAGTTTTAAGTTTATTTCCCGCATTGGGTTCGATAAGTTTATTGAGGGATCCCTTATCGAGGCGCTAGAAGCGGATGGATGTAGGCGGAGGAGGGAGAGAGTGATGGAGAAGAGGCAAGGAGTGTGAAAGAGGTGAAATGGCAATTAAAGGAAATGAATGAGTTCAGAAAGGACACACACAACACACAACACACAACCACCACTCGCCGATCCCAACATCCCTATCGGGGCGATCCACGCTTGCTCACGCTGCCGCCAGGTTTGTCGGAGCCGCACCGGTTCCTTGGCACCACATCGTACGCTTATCTCATTCTGTCCCCCCTACTCTTCCCCCCCGGTCCAGTCCTTGCGAATGTCCAGGTCGGTCAGGCCCTCGGTCTTCTCGATCACCAGCCCCTTTTCGTTGGCCAGGTGCAGCAGGCAGATGAAGCAGAAGCTGGTCGAGATGTCGTTCATGGCCGCCTTGGGGTACACGCGCTGCAGCCCGTTCATCACGTCGGTAAACTTGAGCTGTCGGTTGTCTTTTTGCGGGCTTTGCTCCTCTCCCGGCGGCGGTGTCATCAGCCTGGATCCATCACGGTCTCCTCCGTCGCCCTCTCCTCCCCCCCACCCCATCCCCACCCAGAGCTCCTCCTTGAGCCGCCGCACGTCCACCTTCTTGGCCACCCGCGCATACTGCACGTATTCGGGCCGCACGCGCCGGCTCGACGTCACCAGCGTCGTGCCAAACGCGAGGTCGCCAAACGCGTTGGTCGCCCCGCCGAGTCCCTGCGTGAACCCAAGCGCCTGCGTGAACGCTCCCGAAAACGCCCCGGCCGTCATGCCGTTGTCGCCGTGTGCCGCCTCGACCCCGTCGACACCCGGGCTGAAGTGGTCGCGCGCGTCGGCAAACTCGTCGCCGTCGTCGTCGTCGTCCCCGCCGGCAAACGGCAGCCCGTCGTCGGCGAAAAAGTCGGCGTCGTAGCCGGGGCTGTGCGGGCTGTCGCGCTCTTTGGCCGGCTGCTCCGGCCCTTTCTGCGACGCCCAAAAGGCCTCGTCCATCTCGCCCTCGGGGACGTCGGCCCGCGAGCCTGCTGTCGCCACGGCCCCCCACTGCCGCCGTCGGCTCAGGCGGGCCCGCGGCTTCAAAAACAGCGACAGCAGCTGCTTGCTGTGAAAGTGCTTGTCGTCCGGCAGCAGGTTGCGCGACTTGGCCTTCCAGTCCTTCTTGGCCAGCGTGATGGTCGTGTTGCTCGACGCCTGCGTGAACAGCTGCTCGGCCGCGGCCGCGCTCAGGGGCCCGCCAAACTCGATTGCAAACGGCTCCTTTTCCTTGCGCGGCCGCGCGGCCGCCGGCTTGTTGACGTCCTTGATCTTGCGGATGCGCCAGTGCTCCGCGCTCGTCCAGTTCTTGCGCAGCGCCTGGTCAAAGTAGCTGAGCATGTTCTCATGCATCTTGTCGGGCTGCTGCGACGCCCGCGCCATGGCAATGGTAAAGTCGTCCGTCTCGGCCGCGCTGCCGCCCGGCCGCAGCAGCAGGTCGTCGGCCACGTCGCCGTCGCCGCCCGCATCGTACACGCGCATCTGCGGCTCCAGCCGGGCCTCGCGCGCCCACGCGTCGCCGCCCTCGCCAAAGTCCACGGCCGGCCCCAGGTCGAAGCCGCCGAGCGCGTCCGTGTCGTCAAAGCCGAGCGGCCCGTCCTCGTCGATGAACATGGCCGTCTTGTCGCCGCTGCCACTGTCCGGCTCGTCGCGGTCCTCCAGCGCGCGCAGAAACGGAATGTCCGTCGTGCCGGACGGGTCGCCCAGGTCAAACGTCTTGAGCGACGGACACACGTCCAGCTCGTCGAGCCGGTGCAGCTCGGGGAAGAAGCGCTGGCCGAGCGCCGCAATGTCAATGGGGATGTCGGCGGTGTCGTTGACGTCCTGCTCGTCCTGCTCGTCCTGCTCGTCCTGCTCGGCCTGCTCGGCCTGCTCGGCCTCCTCGTCGTCCTGCTCGGCCTCTTCCTCGCCCTCCCTCCTCGTCTTCCCCTTTGCCTCCCCCTCGCTGCTGTCAAACACAATCCGGCCCTGCGCGTCAATCATCAGGTGGTTCAGCAGCAGCCCCTTGGCGCCGCCCTCGTCAAAGTCGGCCGACGCCTTCTTGAAGAGCGGGTCGACGGCAAACTCGAGCTCCAGCTTCTTGAGCTGCAGCGACGCAAACGACGGCGCCAGCGTCGCCTCGGACCGCTGCTTCTTGCGCGGCTTCTTGCGGGCGTTGCCGTCCTCGTCGAGCTCGTCCTCGTCCTCGTCGCTGCCGTCGGCCCCGTCGGCCCCGTCGCTGACGGCCTTTTTCTTGCTGTCCCGGCTGTCGGCCAGGCCGCTCAGCAGCTTGCCCGTCTCGGTGGCGACGCTGTCGACGCGACTGGTGTAGATCTTGACGCAGCCGTCGAGCGTGCAGCTGGCCTTTTGGAAGTTGACCCCGTCGCCCTCCTTGAGCAGCGACATGTCGTGGAAGTAGTCGATCAGGGCAAAGTTCCACGAGTTGGCCGCGTTGATCTTGTTGTCCGTCGCCATCTTCATCCACTCCTCAAAGTTGGCCAGGATCGGCACCCGCTTCATCGGCGTCACCGCCGACCCGCCCACGACCACCCGGTCGTCGTCGTCGTCGAGGTCCTCGTCTTGGTCCTGGCTCTGGCTCTGGCCACGGAGACCTCCGCCCGCGCTCGACTCCCGCGCCGCCGCCGCCGCCACGCTGCCCAGGCTCTGGCGTGCTGCCCGCCCCCGCGGCGTCCGCGGGCTCGACCCTGCCGACCCGCCCTCCAGCCCGTCCAGCCGGATCGCGCTCACCTTGCGCGACGTCGGCGTCGCTGCCGCCTTGAGCTGGTGGATCTGCGCGTCGTGCAGCGCCTGCCGCGACTGCAGCCGCCGCGCCTTTTCCTGCACGTCGTCGTTGAGCGGGATCCTGTCCGTCAGCGCTGGGCCGTGGCAAGAAGCACAAAATGGCACACGCAGACCTACTTCACCGGTGAATTCTTGTAGGGCGACTGCGGATGTGATGGCGGCGGCCGGCTGCCGTTCCGGCTGCTGCTCGCACGTGGTGCCTGCGCTACTCGAGGCATCTTGTCGCCGTTCGGGGGTGAATGCCGTGCGTGTGCGCTGTTTTGTTGGGCCTTTGTCGTGCCGTTGCAGAATTCGGCGATGCGGCAACGGCCTGAATGTTTTTGAGTCCACAACCCCCCATTGCAACAAAGTAAACAAAGTCACGTGATGTGGCGGCTGACTTAGCAGAGCCCAAGATGTTATGTTACATAATATACTAGTACGGAGTACGGTACGGAGTACTCCGTACTAACGGGCAGCCAAGAACGCGCTAGGTGAATGGGCTAGCCAAGAGATAGGAGACAGTAAGTAGCGGTACGGCGAAAGCAATACAAATTGGACCAAATGCAGGTACCTCTACATCCTACCTCGATGACATGACGATTCCGTGTCTGCATTCAAGGGCTGCCTCCCGACCAAGGACAATCGGTTACGTCTTGACCCTGCTTGGCCTCCGTCGATTGTCTGGCCCGGCCCTCTTGGTTTTCTTTCTGTTCTTTCTGTTCTCTTTCTCTTCTCTTCTCTACTGCGCCGTCCTTGCCCATTCCCTCCCTCGCTCTTCCCTGCCAATTCTTCGCCCATCTTCGACGTGTCCCGACTGCTGGCCATCAGCGCTGCCCAATCTCTGCCGAACCTTTCGCACGGCATTCCCGACGGCACAGCGTCCTTGCAGCCGGCCTTGAGCTGACCCGCACAGCCCATCCGCTAGCCGCACGCAGCCGCAGCCGCAGCGGCAGGACGAGCGCGCATGCTGGCCATGGCCTGCGGGCATTTGGTTGGGATCTGAAGATCTGCACAAACACTGTCGATGCCGATGCCGCTGGCGATGCCGCTGCCAGGAGCCATGGCGGCCGGCCGACGGCGCAAGGCCCCGGCACGGACGCGGCCCCGATTCAGCGCGCGGCCGTTTGTGGTCTCGACGGCCCTGTTGCTGATGCTGGCCGGCCTCTACGAGCTGAAGCGAGTGTTTTCCCCCCCGACGGCCCACGCCCTCACGAGGCGACTGGAGACGGCCTCGACGGACTGTCGGATGGTCCACCAGGCGGCCGACCAGTGCGCGTTTGTGCGGGCGCACTGCCACGACGAGACGGCCGGGCTGCTGCCGTACCTCTCGCTCTACTACTGCACGCTGAACCGGGCGCTGCAGCCGGCCGGCTTCGCCGTCCTGGTCGTCTGGCTCGGGCTGCTCTTCACCACGATCGGCATCGCGGCCAGCGACTTTTTCTCCGTCAACCTCGGCACCATTGCCGGGCTGCTCGGCCTCAGCGAGAGCCTGGCCGGCGTGACCTTTCTCGCCTTTGGCAACGGCTCGCCCGACGTGTTCAGCACCTTTGCCGCCATGGGGTCCAACAGCGGCAGCATGGCCGTCGGCGAGCTCATCGGCGCCGCCAGCTTCATCACGGCCGTCGTGGCCGGGTCCATGGCCCTCGTGCGCGAGTTCCGCGTCAGCCGCTACACGTTTGTGCGCGACATTTGCTTCTTCATCGCCGCCGTCGCCTTTGCCATTGTCTTTCTGGCCGACGGCCGTCTGTTGCTGTGGGAGTGCTGCACCATGATCGCCTTTTACCTCTTTTACGTCGCCACCGTCGTCGGCTGGCACTGGGTCGTCACCCGTCGCAAGCGCCGGCGAGTCCGCGCGGCCGTGCTGCAGCGAGGCGGCGAGGGCCATGCGCCTGCCGAGGCCTATCGGGACGAGTCGGACGGCGACGACGACGACAGCCCCCCCACGTCACCGCGCGACTCCGGCGAGCGCGGCCCGCGCATCGAGATCAACAGCGTGGCTGCGTCTCCGCAGGAGGCCGTCGATCCGCCACACGGCCAACACAGCCACTACAGCCACCACAGCCACTACAGCCACCACAGCCACCACAGCCACCACAGCCACCAGCTCGACGACGACGACGATGAGCGCAACCGCCACATCAACGCCGAGATGACCAGCAGCATGCGGGTCAACCGGCCGCGCGGCCGGCGCAGCACCACGGCCACGCCGATCCGCCCGAGCCTGCTGGGCGCCCTCGAGTTCCGGTCCGTGCTGTCGTCGCTGCAGCGCTCCGGCACCGTCCACCTGGCGCCCATCGACCGCCGTCGGGCCTCGGCCCAGGCCGGCGCCAGTGGCAGCAGCAGCGCCATCCTGTCGCCGCGCTGCGGCTTTCTCGAGCCGCCTTACCCGGTGGCCGGCAGCGGTCGGGGTCGCGCGCTCTCGTCTGGGGATGTGCCGCGCAGCTTCGGCCAGCCGGCCGTCGAGGGCTCGTCGGCCTCGGCCTCGACCTCGCCCTCGGTCACCGTGTCGGCCTCGTCCGAGAGCAGCGAGACAGACTTGCCTCCCCTCCTGCTGCCGGAGCCGTCGGCCACCGGCACGACCACGCGCCCCGGCCTCCCCAGCCTGCACCTGCACATCCCTGCGACCGCCAGCCACCACTACCATGGGTCCCCCCGATCGTCACCGTCGCTGTCGCCGTTTCCCGGCTACACCGACTCGCCCGGCCTGCTCTCGCCCTCCGGACCGTCGCGCACGTCCAGCTTCGGGCTTTCCGTCTCCACGTCCGCGTCCGACCACCACCACGCCCACCACCACGCCCACGGCCACGCGTCCTATTTTCCCGCCGCCGCGCCGAGCGACGTCGACGACGCCAGCAGCCAGCGCACCGTGCTGCCCAAGCCGCTGCGCTGGTGGCCCTACGGCCTGCTGCCGCCGCCCCACGTCATCCTCTGCACCCTCTTCCCGACGCTGCAGCGGTGGCGCGAGAAGAGTGTGTGGGACAAGTTTGTCAGTCTCATCTCGGTGCCGACTGTCTTTTTGCTGGTCATCACGCTGCCGGTCGTCGAGATGGAGGAGGCGCTGGAGGGGGAGGGGGAGGATGACGACGAAAATGAGGACGACGTTGAGCGCCTCGGCCAGCTGTCGTCCGGCCTGCTGTCGCCCGGTCCGCTGTCGCCCGGCCCGCTGTCGCCCGGCCTGCTCTCGCCTGGGTCCCCCTTTCGAGACGACGGCCGCAGCTGGTCGGACGGGAGCGCCCCCCTGGTCGTGCCCGCAGACGACGAGTGGCAGCGCTATCGACGGAGCACGAGCGCGAGCCGACGGCGGCCGACGAGCCGCGAGCTGGCCCTGCCGCCGCCGGTCCAGCAGGCGGCCGCCGAGCTCGAGCAGGACGCGGCCGGGTCGTCGTCGCCGGGGGGGCAGACGGAGCCAATGGGAGGTGTGGGTGGGCTGCTGACTAAGCCACCATCGGCCGGCGTGGGTGGCATGCTGACTAAGCCATCAACGGTCGTAGTGTCGAGTGTGGAGCGAGACAGCATTGACGGGCCGGCGGCGAACAAGGCGACGGCGACGGCAGAAGGACAAGCAGAAGCAGAAGCAGAAGCGTCGGCCGGCACGTGGAACCGCTGGCTGGTGGCGGTACAGCTCTTTGCCGGGCCGCAGTTCACGGTGCTGGTGGCGTGGGCGAACACGGACGGCGGCGACCGGCAGCTGCCGTGGATTTTGCTGGGGGCGCTGGCGGCATCGGCCGGCATGCTCGGGCTGCTGCTGTGGCGCACGACAGCGGAGCGGCGGCCGCGGCGCCACGCGCTGCTCTGCTTCTTCGGGTTCGTCATCAGCGTGGCCTGGATCTCGACCGTGGCCGGCGAGGTGGTCGGCGTGCTCAAGGCGCTCGGCGTCGTGGCCGGCATCTCCGAGGCGGTGCTGGGCCTGACCATCTTTGCCGTGGGCAACTCGCTCGGTGACCTGGTGGCCGACATCACCGTCGCCCGCCTCGGCTATCCGGTCATGGCGCTGTCGGCCTGCTTCGGCGGCCCGATGCTCAACATCTTGCTGGGCGTCGGCATCGGCGGCGCCTGGATGACGACGCGGGACAAGGGCGGCGGCACGCGCGCCAGCGCGGAGGCGTACGAGATCGAGGTCGGCGAGTCGCTCACGGTGTCGGCCATCACGGTGCTGGTGACGCTGGTGACGCTGCTGGTGGTGGTGCCGGCCAACGGCTGGGTGCTGAGCCGGCGCATCGGCATCGTGCTGATCTGCATGTGGGTCGTCAGCACGACGGTCAACGTGGCCATGGAGGTGGCCGGGGGCTGGGCGAAGACGTAGGAGTACGGAGTCGGTACGGAGTAGAATAGCACTGTCAAATACTGATAGTAGAATACCCGATAGTAGAATATGTGGCACTCGCGGACCACTTCATTTCCACTATGCTTAATAGGCTTAAGCTTACCACGTAAGGATTCTTGAATTCCACCCCAAAGCTGCACCGTGGCTCACCGTCTCGGCCTCGAGCTGCCGGATGCGCTGTCTTTGTTTCTTTTGTTCTTTCTTTTTCTCGTTTTCCTTTTTTTTCCCTATCTTTTTTTCGTTCATTTTTTCCCTTCCTATTCCCTCTCGCCCTCCTTTTTCCTCCTCCCTTCCCCTCTGCACAGCCGCGGCCCACTGCTAATCTTACCTCCCTTTCAGCTGGCCTGGCACGCACCTTACCCCATCCGGCCACAGCGTCCGGGTGACGAGCAGCCGGCAGGGGGGCTACACCTCTGCGTAGCGCATTCAGCTCTGGATGCCCCCCTCGCAACCTGCTCGGCGCCATGGAGGGGTGATGGATAACGTGTGCTACTGAGCCGCCAGGGAGAGGAATTAAGACGGAAAGACGGAAAAAACGGAAAAGCGAAAACCGGAGTGGCCGCACCGTCGCACTCGGTAAGATATCTTACTATTATGTACGCCCATGGACGAGTCGGCGGCAGCTGGTCCCACTTCAGCGCATTCCATCCGAGGAAGGCCTAAGTTGGAGGGGGAACGGTCGGCACAGAGGCAGCTCGCTGCACGAGTATAAGAAGCCGCTTGGAGCCGGCCTCTGGCTCGTGTCTCGTCTTTTTCTTCAGCACAGAAATTGCAGTCTCTCGATCCTGACCTTTCTACCACATCATCCTTCCCCACTTTCACACATCATCCTTCACAATGGATTTCGGCAAGCTTGCTCAGAGTGCCATCTCGTCCTTTGAGGGCAACAACAGCAGCAATGACAGCAGCAATGACAACAACAGCAACAGCAACAGCAACAGCAACAGCAACAGCAACAGCAACAGCAACTCTGGCAGCTCTGGCAGCTCCGGCAACTCGTGGGGCGATGTTGGCACGGCCGCCAAGCAGGCCTACTCGGACTACCAGTCCAAGGGCAGCGTCGACTACTCTGAGCTAGGCAGCGTTGCCAAGATGGCCGCTTCCGCCTACAAGGGTGGCAACAGCAGCAGCGGCAACAGCGGCAGCGACAGCTATGGCAGCAGTGGCAACGGTGGCAGCGATAGCTATGGCAGCAGCAACAACAGCAGCAGCAACAACAGCAGCGGCAACAACAACAGCAGCTACGGCAGCAACAACAACGACAGCAGCAACAGCTACGGTGGCAGCAATGACAACGACAGCAGCAGCTATGGCCGCAACAGCAACAGCAACAGCAACAGCAGCAATGACAACAGCTACGGCAGCAGCAACAGCAACGACAACAGCTACGGCAGCAGCAGCAACAACAAGAGCAGCTATGGCGGCAACAGCGACGACAACAGCTATGGCGGAAACAGCAACAGCAACAGCGACAACAACAGCTATGGCCGTAACAACAACAATGACAGCTACGGTGGCAGCAATGACAATGACAGCAGCAGCTATGGCCGTAACAACAACAACAGCAACGACAACGACAGCTACGGCAGCAACAGCAACAACAAGAGCAGCTATGGTGGTAACAGCGACGACAACAGCTATGGCCGCAACAGCAACAACAACGACAGCAACAGCTATGGCAACAGCAACAGCAACAGCTACGGTGGCAACAACGACAACAACTACTAGGCGGCTGGGGTGTAAGCATTTATAGTTTAATTTACAGACGGGCCAAAGAGCCCTATCGCCAGCTGGCTGATGCACGTGCTTTGTAAATTTGGTTATGCTTACGATATGCTTACGACTGTTCTTCGGGAATAACACTTTCCACCCACAACATGGCTGGCAACAAGACGTCCCCCAACAAGACGGCCCCCGGCTGCTGGACCTGCCGTCTGCGCAAGAAGCGATGTGACGGCGGCGGGACGGTGTGTCGGAGCTGTGCGGCGCTGGAGATCCGCTGCTTCGGCGGCGAAGCGAGGCCGGTTTGGATGGACGGCGGCGTCCGGCAGCGGGCGATGGCCCAGCAGGTCAAGCGGCAGGTGCGCGAGGGGGCGCCGGGCCGGCGAGAGCGTCAGGTGGCGGGCGGGACAGACTTTGTGGTGACGCTGCAGCAGGCGATGGCGGTGGGGAGAGAGGGGAGAGAGGAGGGGAGTGAAGGAGGAAGCAGAGAGGAAGGCCGGCCAGCATCTCCTGTCAGCCACTCTCCAGCCACCACCGCCACAGCCACATCCCTTAGTCAGCCTGGACGTGCCTGGGAGCTCGACTTCACCATGATCTACCTCGACCACGTCTTCCCCTTTCTCTTTCCGTTCTACCGCCCGCCGCTCCTGGGCACCAGCCGGGCCTGGCTGCTGACGTTTGTGCGCCAGAGCCCGGCCGTGCTGCACTCGATGCTGGGGCTCAGCGCCTTTTTCTTTACCGTCGGCCTGCGCGCCGTCTACGGCGACCGCGAGCCGTGCAAGCGGGCCGTCTGGGCGCTGGTCGAGCAGCAGGCCGGCCTGTCGCTGACACAGCTGCAGCAGGAGCTGGCGCAGACGGCCGAGCGGAAGCTGCCGGAGCGGGCGCGCCTGATGCAGGCGATGCTGCAGCTGCTGGTGTTTGAGCAGTTTGTCAGCCGGACGGCCGACTGGCGAGTGCACCTGATGCCGGCCGTGATGCTGTTTGAGGAGATGCTGGGGGGAGGAGAAGACAGAGAAGACAGAGCAGATACGCCAGACACAGACAGACCAGACACAGACACCCCACACAGCGGGCTCGCCCCTCTCCTCGCCCACTTGGCCTGGGCCGATCAGCTCGAGCGCCCCGTCTGGAACCCCGACCAGGCCGGCTTCCGCTTCTTCGCCGCCCAGCTGCTCGTCATGGACATCCTGGCCGCCACCGCGCTCGGCCACCCGCCGCGGCTGCAGCGCCACCACGGCCGCCTGCTCGCCGACGTCCCCCCCGAAGACGTCGCCGGCCCGCTCGACCTGCACGCGTTTGTCGGCTGCGCCAACGACGTCCTGCTGGCCATTGGCCAGATCGCCGGGCTGGCTGGCGGCCACGACAAGCCGGCGCCGACAGCCAGGGCCGTGCACATAGGCCAGACCCTGGACGCGGCATTGCAGACGAAAAAGGCACACCGGCAGCTCTGGATACAGCCCTGGTCCTCGTCCTTCTCCTCATTCACCTCCTCCTCCTCAACCCCCCCCTCGACCCACATCTGGGCCCGGGCTGCTCGCATCTACCTCGCCGTGGCCCTGCACAGACGGCCGGCCGTCGACCCGGCCGTCGCTCGGGACGTCGCCGCCACCCTCGACCTCCTCCAGGCCGTCGGCTCGGTCGCCCAGCTGCACACGTTTGCCTGGCCGCTCTGCATTGCCGGCTGCCTGGCCGCCGAGCCGACGCAGCGCGCGGAATTGGCCCAGATCGCCCAGGGCGGCGGCCATCCGCAGCTGGTCAGCGGCCTCGCGCAGGCCGGTCGCATCATGCAGGCCGTCTGGCAGACAAGCAGCCCTGCCGAGCCGCTGGACATTGCCGCCTGTCTCTGCATCCTGGGGACGCCTGCTTTGCTGATGTGAGTGTGGGTGGTGTGGAGGGAGATTACTGCTTATTGCCATTTGATTGCCTACTTTGCTGATGTGAGGTTGGGGTGGTTTACTTATTGCCATTTGACCGCACTTTACTTTTGCTGTTTTAACTTTGATTTTCGGCTCAGCCACTACTCTTTCTGTTCTCTTTCACTACTCCTTCACCACTCCTCTCCTCCTCCACCACCCCCCCTCCTACTCCTTCCCCCTCCATGCTCCCACCACTTCCGCCACCGTCGTCGTCTGGATCCCCGGAAACAGCCGGTTCAGGCTCCTGTCCTCGGGCATCCGCATCTGCCCCCCCACCACGTACAGCCCAAAGGCCGCATACCGTCGCTGCAGCGCTGCTTTCGGCAGCCGGTCGTATCGCGTCGCGTGGAACGGCAGCACCGAGAAGTCGTCTCGTTTGAGCTGCTCGACGCTGTTGCGGGCGACCGCAAACGGGGTCCCGCCGCGCGCCTCCTCGGCCAGCGCCAGCACCTCGTTGTACGTCCGGTTGTCGCTGTAGCAGAACATCTCGGCCGGCCAGCGCGCGAGGCCGAGCGCCGCGTCGACGAACCGCGCCACGTCGTAGCTGTACGTGAACGAGGTCACGTCGTCGCCGCTGCCGGGGATCGTGGCCGCCCGCGCCTGCATGTCAAAGTGGATGCAGTACCGGCCCATGTGGCTGCGGATGTGCGGCGTCCCGAGGTGGTCGAGCACCTGGCCGACGGAGACGGTCGAGTACTCGAGCCGGGTCTGGCGGAGGGCCTCGACCGTGGCCACGCGGTGGACAATGTGGGGGAGCCAGGTGGTGCTGGGGGTCAGCTGGGGTGGAGAAGGGGGAGAAGAAAAGAGAGAGAAAGAAAAAAAGAAAGAAAGAAAGAAAAAAAGAGAGAAAGAAAGAGAGAAAGAAAGAAAGAAAGAAAAAAAAAAAAAAAAAAAAAAGGCCTCCCAGTTGCCCACTCACCGATCCGGCAACGGTGCCGACCAGTCGCTCGAGATGAACCGCCGCGTCGACGTCGACGCTGCCGCTGCCGCCACCAGATTGCGCTCGTTGACGCCCGACTCCGCCGTCGCCACCTGCATCACGGAGATGACCGTGTCGATCGAGTGCTCCTCCAGCACGCGCCGCAGGCCCGCCACGTCCGCATAGTCCACCGCCACCACGGGCACCTTGCCGTCGAGGACCGTGGTCGCCTTGCACGCGTTCTATTGTCAGACTTGCTCGCCCGGCCGCCCGACAGAGCCACTCACCTGTCTGGACAGCACGATCACCTTGTGCTCGGGGTTCTCGCAGAGCACCTCCGTAATGGTCAGGCCCAGCTTGCCTGTCCCGCCCGCGACGGCGACGTTGACCATGTTGATTATGGGAGAGATGTGAAGTGGGAATTGGCTAGACGAGAAGGCCAAAGACGGAGAGGCTGTAGAGCAAGATGATGGTTCCGAGACTGGATGGACTGCGACCAGCGCCGTCCTTTTATACACGGCGCTCACACATCTGTGGCCCAAAGGTTCATCCGTCTTATCCACACCGCCTGTCCTGGCATGTGAGAGATGCGTTGAGGACGCATTAGCGAGCAGCACTGGCATCCGTCCTCGATGCATCTCTTACAAGCCGAGCATCTCAGCCTCGGTCACGCTAGTCCCAATCGAGAGCCTGCGCGCGGCTGTCCAAATTCGGTTAGCGTCTATGGGCGCAACTGCGAGCCTCTACGGATATCACAGCGCGGATTCGGATGAGGCGGCATGGCAAGTCCCGGATCAAGACCAAGTATCACGCAGTTGCTCTCCGTCATTGGGGGTCATGTAGAGCAGTATCTCGACCTCATTTCGAGACGAAGTACTGGAAGGATGCGCTCTTGAATGAGACTCCTACGGCGAACTGTCCTATTCCGTGCCCCGTAAAGCCTATATCGCCTAATAGCCACAGACACGGATTTGTGCACATCTCGATACATGCATACAAATACCCCTCCCGTAGCCTCACTGCGCGTAATAGCTCCCGCGGGGTTAGTGGGCCTCTGGCGCGGAAGCTGCTGCCACTCTGAACAAGCTGTCCCTTCCGAATCTGGCAGCCCGGCCACTGAGCGCGCAGACCGCTTTTTATGCTCTCCGTCCTCCTGCTCCATATTTCAGACTTGCATTCCCACTGCTGCTGCTTCTCTGCTTCGTCGCCTCGTCTCCTCCTCTCGCTGCCTGCCTCCTCTCGCTGCTCTCCCGACCATGGCTGCCCCCTCGTTTGTCCCGCTCACCGAGCGCCCCCTGAAGAACACCATCTGCCTGTTTGACGTCGACGGCACCCTGACGCCAGCTCGTCTGGTAAGATTGCTCTCTCCCGACACAGACTCTCGCTCCCCCCCGGCTGACCCTCCCAGCATGTCGCCCCCGAGACGCTCGACGTGCTGCACCGCCTGCGCCAGCGCTGTGCCATTGGCTTCGTCGGCGGCTCCGACCTGTCCAAGCAGGAGGAGCAGCTCGGCAGCGCCGACGCCTCGGTCAAGCAGCTGTTTGACTTTTGCTTCTCCGAGAACGGCCTGACGGCCTTTAAGCTGGGCGAGCCGCTGCCCAGCAACTCGTTCATCCAGTACATTGGCGAGGACAACTACAAGGACTTTGTCCGCTTCGTCCTGCACTACATTGCCGACATGGACATCCCCATCAAACGCGGCACCTTTATCGAGTTCCGCAACGGCATGATCAACGTCTCGCCCATCGGCCGCAACGCCTCCACCGCCGAGCGCATCGCCTTTGAGGCCTACGACAAGGTCCACGGCGTCCGCAAGGCCCTGGTCGAGCAGCTGCGCGAAAAGTTTGGCCACCACGGGTTGACGTGAGTCATTTCCTCCCTGCCTTTCTATCTCCCCCTTCTTCCCTAACACCTCCAGATTCTCCATCGGCGGCCAGATCTCCTTTGACGTCTTCCCCACCGGCTGGGACAAGACCTACTGCTTGCGCCACCTCGAGGCCGAGGCCAAGAAGCCCGACGGCGTCGAGTACACCACCATCCACTTCTTCGGCGACAAGACCTTTGAGGGCGGTAACGACTACGAGATCTTCTCCGACCCCCGCACCATCGGCCACTCCGTCACCTGCCCCGAGGACACCGTTGCCGACATCAAGAAGCTGTTCGACCTGTAGACGGCCAACGACAGCACATCTTTCATGAACAACCACGATAGACGGAAATCAAACGAGCACGCACAATGCAGATATATAGCACCTAGTTGCAAGGGAATGCAAGCAGTCTTTGGTCTTGGAACATTCGCTAAAGAGAAGGCGAGCAAGAGCCGTAAAGCCATGAAAGCTATAAGAAGCCATAAAACAACAAATTCCACCGATCCCCAAGATACACAGTCATACCTAACGCCCAAACTCGAGATGCGGGATGATCACCGGCCCGTACTTGGTTGGTGTGCCGCTGAAGCCGCCGTCGCCCTGCACGACGTAGTCAACAGCCAGGCTGAGCTTGCTGAGGCCCTGCTGGCTGCCGCCGGGCGTCGAGGCCACGCTGCCGCCGGCCGCAAGCGAGTCTGGGTCGTAGGCCACCACGGCCACGTAGTTGCGCCGGTTCATCAGCTTCTTGTACTCGCGCATCATGCCCGACGCGTCCAGCTGGAAGATCTCCATCATGTCCTCCTTCGTGTCCGACGCCTCGTGCGTCGACAGGTGGCCGTTCTGCGGCACATACAGCATCCGGTTGTTGTGCAGCAGCTTGAGCATGTATCCGCTGGCCGGAGCCCCAACCACCGGCGACGAGATGATCTGGTACATCGTCTTGTGGTCCGACGGGTGCGACGGGTCGTGCAGCAGGCCGGCGCCACATGAATGGACGTCTAGTCGTGTTAGCATCTACCCTGTTTCTTCCTTTTTCCTTCTTCTTCTTGCTCACCTCCTGACAAAAACGTCATGCGGATCCCCTTTTGCTGCGCGATGCCCTGCAGCGTCCGGATCAGATATGTGCGCTCCAGGTCCTTGGACTCGTGCGTCCACAAGTCGCGCAGCTCTTCCGTCAGCCCAAACTCGCCAAAGTTGTTGAGCATGTTGCCCATCAGCCCCGACTTGCCAATCGCCTTCTTGACCGACGAGAAGCCCTGCTGCACCACCTCCCGCCCGCCGACCACGCCGGCCACCGAGCTCGTCAGCTTGCCCACCAGGTTGTACGTCGTGTTGACCGCCTTCTTGCCCGTCTGGAACGTGTTGGCCAGTGTCTCCATCGTGTCCAGTCGCGGATACACCACCGGCACTGACAGCATCCAGAGGCAGTGCTGCACGCTCGGCGGTAGCAGTGCCACCTTGGGAAACAGCCCCTGGTATGTCGGGCCTGCCAGCACCCGCGTCTGCGTCCGCTCCGAGCGGCAATCGGGGCCCACCACCACCACCGCCGGCCCAAGGTACTTGACAAAGTGCCACCCCGCGCCCGTGATGGTGAACAGGTCGTGATCCGTGTGCACGTTGCGCAGGATCTCGATTGTCGTGTGGTGCTGGAAGAGCAGGTACATCTCCACGGCGATGCGCCCAATGTTCTTGAATACCGCCGTCTGCTGCATGTAGTCGGGGTACGATCCAAAACCGTCAAAGCTGTTCAGAAGGTCAGCATGAAAATCTATCAAAGAAAGCGAGCGCTTTGGGAAGTACGGACATGTCGTGGTCGTTCACCTGCAGGATGTGCGGGATTTGCGCAAAAGCCTCGCGCAGGAACGGCTGGTCAAAGTGCGAAGTGTAGTAGTGGAAGTAGGCGTGCAACACATCTTCCTCGTGTCGGGCCGTCCACTGCACGTTCTTGCGGTTCTCACGCCCGGAGATGGCCAGCCACTGCTGCAGCACCGGCACCTCACGCCACAGCCGGTCGCCGTAGATCTGGTCGCCCAAGCCCAGCTGCACGTGGAAGCCGCCACACTCGACGTTCTTCTGCAGCACGTCCTTCCACATAAAGTCCAGGCCGCCCAACCGGTTGCGCTCGTTCTGCGACGTCGACGGCGCAAAGTCGTTGCCCGAATGCGCAATGAACCGCCAGCCCAGCTCGTGGCGCCCGGCCACGGCAAACTCGTAGCGCGTGCAGCCCAGGTGCGACGTCACCGCATACGTCCAGCGCTCTGTGCCGTGCTCGCTCATCTGCAGGTCGATGTCGTACTTGTAAAACGTCCAGCGCTGGTGCGCCGAGATGTTGTACGGCACCAGCTGCCGCGGGTTGGGCGACAGGTCGACGCTGAGGTGGATGTGGATCGTCGGCGGCTGTGGGGCGTCTGTCACGATCATGATGCTGCCCAGCCAGATGCCCTTCTCCACGTCCATGTTGACATAGCGCAGATACGGCCCAAAGTACACTCCATTGGTGGGTGCGATCTTGTACATGTCCACGCCTGCGCTGGGCGGCGGACCCGCGAAGCCGGCCGTCGGTGCCGCTGATGCGGCCAGGCTCGTGATGCTCTCTGCATATCCCGGCGTCGGTGGGTACATGGGCGATGCCAGCGACGGCTTTGCAAACGGCGACCCCAGCGGATTGCCGTACGTCGACGTGGCCGGTGACAGCGGTGTGGGATCGTGGTGCAGCGGGTTTGGGCCCTTGGGAAACTCCCATTGTGTGGCCTGTGTGGCCAGGTGGATGTAGTAGTACTGGCCTGAGTTCTGGTCAAGATGTGAGATCCAGCCTTCTGGCAGCGGTGGTGGCGACTGTATCCCCTGAACGGACGGCTTGTGTGCCAGTCCGCCTGCTGTTGCGTTCTGCTGCGCGCTTTCGGGCCGGTCGTTGGCAAATGCCGGATGGCCAGCATTGTGCAGGCCCGGTGACGCCAGAGGATTGCCGATGGCCGGGTTCTTGACCTCAGAAGCCACGATCGAAGCAGCCACTGCCACGCCTCCGGCCACGGCTGCCAATGCGGGTGTAGATGTGGATGTAGTTGTGGATGTGGGTGCCACCGAGGCATAGCTCGACGTCGTTACAGGCACAGCCGCTGCCGGGGCTGCTGAAGACGATGCTGCCGCCACTGCCGGGGTCGACTGCGGACGGGATATTGCCGCAGTCTGGGCTTGCGCCTGGGCGTGTGCCTGGGCGTGTGCCTGGGCTTGTGCCTGGGCTTGTGCCTGGGCTTGTGCCTGGGCGTGTGCCTGGGCGTTTGCCTGGGCTTGTGCCTGGGCCTGTGTCTGAGCCTGTGTCTGAGCCTGTATCTGGGCTTGTGCCGCCTGCTGCTTCTCCTTTGGGTAGGACGAGGGACCGCTGGGATTCACGCTAGTGTAGGCCGGCGGAGGCGTGGATGCCTGCATCCGCTGGAAGTCCTGCTCCAACACGCTCACCTGCAGGTTCGTCTGGCTGGCATTTCCGGCACCGGCGCCCGCAAGAGCCGGGTGCACTGGTGGAGCCGAACTGGCAGCAGGCGTAGGTGGGCTCTGCACAGGAGTGGTTCCCTGGTACACGGTGGGTGGCCCGTGTGGCTGGCTGTCCGGCGACTCGGTCGGTGTCCACGGACGCTGGATTGGTGGCGCCGGCTGGGGTGTCGCAACTGGGCGGCCGTATTGCGCCAGACGCTGTGCGGCCGCCGCACTTGGAGACTGGAAGCTGTTGAGCGTAGCCGTGCCAGAGATGCCGGCAGCCGCATAGCGCGCCTCGATGCCACCGCCGGGAATGTTGCCTGGTTCCACAATCGGCGTCTCCGGCGGAGGCGGCGATCCGCGGCTGGCGCGTGTGGTCGACGTAGAGGCCGTGGATGCAAACCGGTTCATTCCACTGCCACCACCGCCACCGCCATCTAGTTCCACGGGCATTTGCAGCGAGTCGGAATCGGCACGCGGCCGACCGACCGATCCGGGTCCAACTGCCGCGGCTGTGGTGGAGACAGAAGAAGACGACGACGATGACGCGGCCGGCGACGGGTAATAGGGCTTGTTCTGGTAGTTGGTGGAGATTTTCTGCTTGGGAGCTTGGTTTAATGGCTTGGCGAAGAGCTCATCGCTGTCGACCGGACTCGTCGGCGACAGTGACGTCGGCGCAGCCCCTCGTCTCTCGGCCAGGCCAGGCTTCTTCCCGGTAGGACTGAGGGTCAGCCGCGGCGAAATGTCGTTGTAGCTGCCGCCCGTGGACACCTGTGGCCGCCCACTGACCTGTGGCCGCCCACTGTTGCTGGGACGGTCGTCCGGGTACGGTAGCCGGCTGACCTTGTGAGCCTGTGGCAGGATCTGCTCGTCGTCAACCGGATACGGCAGCGGGTTGGCTGAGCTTGAAGCACCTGGAGGCAGGGGGAATGAGGGCCGTGTCGAGCTGGAGCCGGCAGGCCTGGACGCTGTGGACGAAGAGTTCGGTGGCGGCGGATAGCGGAAGCGCTCGGAGCTGGAGTGGTCAGTCGTCCCTGTGTTCGGGCTCTGGGGCCTGAATATTCTCAGAGGCTCGACCGTAGGGCTGTCACAATCGTCTGCCGGACGGCTCATGAAGAGCTCTTCGTCCGAGATGCCCCGCGATCTGTTGGCCATGGCGGGGGCTTGTGTATCCTTTTGTGCGAAAGGCGGCGCGAGGGCAAAACACGGATGCGCCGTGTTGTGACCGCTGGGGCGAACAGCGCAAAGGGCACTGGCTGATGTTCTGCTGGGTCGCAACTCTGGCCGGCAAGACGAAAATGAGGGGTATAAGACGGCAGGAATAGGTGTGAGAGGCAAAAGGCGCAAGACGTTTCAAGACGCAGCGGAGGTTGCAGAGATATGACGGGAGAGGAGGCAGAGGAAGCAGAGAAGAGTCCAGACACAAGAAAATAAGAAGCAGGGTGCTCTGCGATCGATATGCGGCCACTTTCGGTGGCCTGGCAGGGGGCAGTCGAAGGAGGGGGGGAGGGCGTCAGGGTACTCTGTACAGGAGCGAGGGGTTCGAATCTGGTCTCGAGGGCCTGTCCGTCCACTAGGGAAGTCTAGCGGCGGCATCGCTGCTGGAGGCCGCGCAACCGCCAGCCAGTTGGAGGAGACGGGTGTTGCATAATGACATTATGCTTGGCGACAGGTCGATTTGGCGCTGTGATTGGCCGCTGGAACTCGGCGCTTAGAATGGAGAACGGGTGGCTCCTCTTCTCCGTGCTGTGGTTCCAGCCAGGCCGGCGCTTGCAGCCGACGACCAGTGAGCTGCCGGCTTTTGTTCTCTTTGTCGCCAGAGAGGCAACGCGTCTGGCTGGGATTGCGCATCCCCCTGACATCACGGAAGCCATCCGATGTTCTTGGGGGTTGGCATGTGGGCTCTGCAACCAGGTAGCCCGTACGTCGTATTGAGGCGAGGGCGTTAGCTTTGGTCCGGGTCTGTTGAGAAGTCCGTCTCTTACGTCGTATTTGTGAGCTGCAAATTGCCTGGCGGTTAAATTGCAAAGGGCGAAAAGTTGGGCCTCCACGGGATCAGGCATGCACAGTTTTGTTTGGCTCCGTCGCTGGCCATTTCAGGTTGGCTGGCCTGGCTGTCTTGCCACAAGTCTCAGCCTTGTAAAGGGGACCGTCGCCATGGTCTGGCAGCGTGTTTTCTGGTGTCTTTTCTGGCGTAAAGTTAACCATATTCGACTGCTCATCGAGAATTGCACTTTTGTTGCATTAAGATACAATCTTCACTTTTGTTCGATGGCTGAGAGCCGCAAATTCGGCAGGAAAAAGAATGAGCACGTTATCGGTTACGACAGAGGTTGGACAGGAAAACGTGTGATTCATTTGTCTGCATTTGATCAAAGTAGGGAGAAACAAAATACTCCAAGTGTTTCTCGTGAAACTGTCCAAGAATCAGATTATTCGGTGAGTTTCTAGCCTCGGCACGTGTGACGGACAGGTGCTCTTTCTTCTTTTGTTCACGTTGATAAAAACAGACAGTTACGGGGTAAAGTAAGACACGATCGACGGTTCCCTCCCTATGTACGGAGTACTCCGTAGTACCGTGGTCGCACCCAGCTTTTCTATTACATAGCAGTACGGTGTAAAGATAGTTTGAAACACACATACAATGTATCTTACTTGAAAGAATTCGTTTAATTGCTACTTGTACAGAAGGCTAAATAAGATCTATACTTTCACAACAATTTCCCTATCACAAAATGCACGCGAATCACGGCCGGGCGTCTTACACGATTTCTCCATAAGGGCATGGGGAGGTGAATGGTATGATTGCGCAAGTTAGACTTTGCTCATTTAGTTTTGACGTGCTTTTTCTCTAATACCCCCGACTCAAGGCTAGGAAGTCATAACTAAGCCGACGTTTGTCCTACATCGCAACATAATGACTATGACTACGGACCACAATAGGAGCAGAACCTAAATGGCCGTCGGTCCTTAGTCACTGCTGGAGCTAGAGGTATCTTCTTGCCTCAATCGCTAATGCTTTCATCATGCCGTAACGTCAATCATTCCTCATGCTTAAATAGGAGAGTCCCACATGCACAATCTCAGATGTAGGAACCACACAATACGAACAGCAGCCGCAACTTACGACGTGTCACCCGATAACCTGGCTTCTCTATGTGCCAAACCGGGCATCTGCTGCTTATATGAAATTATCGAGGCGTCCCAATTTTAAACCCGGCGTAAAATCACGTGTATACCCCACTGTTATCTCTCGTTCCTCTTAACTAAAACCACTGTTGTTTTCTTCGCTGTTAGCACCCCCATGCATCACACACCTTCCGAAGAATCTGTTTCTCTAATAATCCACACAAACCTTACAGACCACCACCACCGCCACCACCACCACCCCTTCACAGAGGCCTTGGGGCGGAGATCATCTCCTAGGATCTCGGCCTGGATAACTTAGAACTACCTCTGGTAAGTCTGAAACGTGCTTGCCTGCTTTGCGTACTGGCCTTTTTGCTGTTGCACGCCATTCATATCCGCGGGCCATCCATCAATATCGTCAAAACTAAGGCATGTGCATCGCGTGCATCATGAATTCTCCCTGATTGGGACCTCTATCCATGATGGAAAGCGTCCCTATAGAGATACTGGGCTCTCGCGAATTTCCTGATCGGGCTGTCTCAGCTCGATTCTCGCCTAGGCGTCCGCAATCCCTTCCCGTCATCTCCCAGCCTCGTCTATCATCATGTCCATCGCCAGTATGCGACAAGCTGCCTGTCTTGGCCTACCTGCTTCTTCCTTGGCTTATTGCCTGTTTCTGGGTCGCGTGAATCCTGCAAACCATGGCACACTGCCACAACCTGCCCCATGCTTGGAAAACTCTGCAAACCCAACTTTCCATCAAGCTGACCTTGCTCTCCATCACCAGCCATCCGCCTCCCACATGTTCAAAGATGTCGGCCTCCCCAGATTCGGGTCCAGCAGATGGACACTCATCTCCGACAAGATATGATGTTGCAGTGGCTGGAACACCCGTCCGCCTGAGCGAGAGCGACTTGTCTGAGGCCGAGCCGATATACGAGGACGACCCATCACCAGATTCTGACGATGACCGGATAGAAGAAGATGCCGGTGTCGATGAACAACCCTCCGAGGAGGATGCCTCTGAGCCTAGTGATAACGATGCATCTGACGATGGTGATTTCGATGGGGCCCAGAGCGACGTCGACGTCGACGCTGACGCCGACATTGTCCGCGACCTGAGCGAGTCCTCGAGCGAGTCGCGTCGCGCTCCGAAGCGGAAGGCCGACTCCATGCTGGAGGACGACTATATCCGAAAGGACCCCGAGCTCTACGGACTCAGGAGAAGCGTACGTATCTGGCCATCGACAGCCTGCCAACCGATCTTCGCCTGTGCTAACTTGTGCCAGTCCCGTCCTGTCCAGCGCCGCAAGATCGTGAGTCGATGTGGCAAGATGCATTGCTTCTCAATGTCTCTATATTGCTCTGTCATATCTAACCAGACGTACGGATAGGTTGCATCTGATGACGACTCTGACGAGGAACCTGTACCCCGACGCAAACCAAAAGCACGACGCGTATTGCTCGAGACCTCGCGGCAATGTAAGCTCTCCTGTCCCTCTTTCCACCCCCAATTTGTAGCATCTCTGGACACGTTCCATTACCATTCTTCCCATTCTTGTTGTAAATCCCGCACGGCGATGACTACGTTTTCCCTCATCATTGCTGGCAACCATACCTAACATATGCTCTTTTCAACCACCTAGCCTCAAAACGAGGAACCCCTGCTCGCAATACCTCCATCGATGAATCCGATTCGGACAACTACGGCGGTGCCCGGGCACGAAGCTTCCAGAAGAAGGCACGACGACAGCAAGAGGCACAACCAGCTCTGGCATATGCCGAGAAGCGGTGGTCTAGCCGTCGCGCTGCGCAAGTCTCTGTCGGCGCCTACAATGAGAGTGATGTCGAAGAGGACGAGGAGGCGTCTGAGATGACGCTCGGCTACTATCAGCCCGAAGTGGAAGACAACTCCCCCTACATTGAAAGAATCGTACGCCACCGCGTAAAGGAGGGTGTCGAATTGACGCCCGACTCCAACCGCCACGACTACGAATACTACATAAAGTGGCAGGGCCAGTCGCATCTCCACGACACATGGGAAACGACTGACAGTGTTGCGGGATTCCGTGGCTTCCGTCGTCTGGAAAACTACTTTCGGAAGGTTGTCGACGTCGAGCTGGACATGCGGTTTGGAGGTGACGATTATACCCCGGAGCAGAGAGAGCAGTGGCTGTTGGACCGCGAGCGTGACGAGGAGGCACACGAGGACTACACCAAAGTCGAACGCGTCGTCGCGAAGCGCAACGGTGCTGACGGCATCGAGTATTTCATCAAATGGAAGGGCTTGCAATACGACGAATGCACCTGGGAAGCCGCCGATTTGGTCAGCTCACACGCACAAGACAAAATCGACCAGTTTCTCGACCGCATCTCGCGCTCTTGGACCTCTGACCGCAGCGAGTCAAACGTGAACACCCGGTCCCGCATGACCAAGATCGATAAGCAGCCATCCTACATCACGGGCGGCGAGCTGCGCGAGTTCCAATTGAAGGGGCTGAACTTTCTTGCTCTCAACTGGACCCGGGACAACAACGTCATCTTGGCTGATGAGATGGGTCTGGGAAAGACAGTGCAGTCCGTGTCGTTCTTGAGCTGGCTGCGGAACGAGCGTGACCAAGAGGGTCCCTTTCTTGTTGTGGCCCCTCTCAGTGTCATTCCCGCCTGGTGTGATACCTTCAGCTTCTGGGCTCCAGATATCAACTACGTCGTCTATCTCGGCCCGGAGTCTGCTCGCAGCGTCATCCGGGACCACGAGCTGATTGTCGATGGCAACCCCAAGAAAACCAAGTTCAACGTGCTCGTCACCTCATACGACTTCATCCTCCAGGATTGGGAGTTCTTGCGCTCTATCAAGTGGCAGGTTCTGGCCGTTGACGAGGCTCACCGCCTGAAGAACCGCGAATCACAGCTGTACAACCGGCTTGTCAGCTTCAACATCCCTTGTCGTGTTCTCATTACGGGCACACCGATCCAGAACAACCTCCACGAGCTGTCCGCCTTGCTGGACTTTCTCAACCCGGGCAAGGTTGTCGTGGACAAGGACCTTGAGGAGCTCGGTCAAGCTGAGGTGAAGGTGGATGACGAGGACAAGGACGAGGTCAAGGATGAGCTCAAGCGCCGGGAGACCCAGGAGAAGCTGACAAAGTTCCACGCTGCTATCGCACCGTTCATCCTTCGTCGCACCAAGGAGACTGTCGAGTCTGATCTGCCGCCGAAGACTGAAAAGATCATCCGCGTCGAGCTCTCGGACGTGCAACTGGATTACTACAAGAATATCCTAACGCGCAACTATGCGGCTCTGAGCGATGCCAGCGGTGGCCACAAGCAGTCTCTCCTGAACATCATGATGGAGCTGAAGAAGATCAGCAACCATCCGTACATGTTTGCAGGTGTCGAGGAGCGTGTTCTCAAGGGCAGTACCCGGAGAGAAGACCAGATCAAAGGCCTCATCACCAGTAGTGGCAAGATGATGCTGCTGGACCAGCTGCTTGCCAAACTGAAGAAGGATAACCATCGCGTTCTGATCTTCAGTCAGATGGTGAAAATGCTGGATCTCCTTGCCGACTACCTCCGTGTACGCGGCTACCAGTTCCAGCGACTGGACGGTACTATTCCGGCGGGCCCCCGTCGCATGGCCATCAACCACTTCAACGCCGAGAACAGCGATGACTTCTGTTTCCTCCTGTCGACGCGAGCTGGTGGTCTTGGCATCAATCTCATGACTGCGGACACTGTCATCATCTACGACTCTGACTGGAATCCTCAGGCTGACTTGCAGGCTATGGCTCGTGCTCACCGTATCGGACAGAAGCGGCCAGTCAACGTCTATCGTCTGGTAGCTAAGCAAACTATCGAGGAGGAAGTGGTGAAGCGTGCCCGAAACAAGCTTTTCCTCGAGTATCTCACCATTCAGGCCGGTGTCACTGACGAGGGCAAAGCATTTCGCGAGCAATTCATGGACAAGGGTCTCCAAATTGATGAGGCCAAGACGGCAGAAGACATCCAGTGGATTCTCAAGATGCGGTCTCAGAATCTTTTTGAGCAGTCTGGCAATCAAGAGAAGCTGGAGCAGCTGGACATCGACAGCATCCTGGAGAATGCCGAAGTCACCAAGACAAATGTCGACGACAAGCTCAACCTCAGCAGCGGTGGTATCGACTGGGACAACTGGATGCAGGTTACGGACGTCAAGGTGGACGACCTCGCACTGGACTGGGACCAGATCATCCCGGCCGAGCAGCTCGCTGTCATCAAGGCCGAAGAGGACGAGAAGAAGCATGAAGAATACCTGGCGAAGGCGGTAGAGGAGAATGCTCCCAGACGAGCGACGCTGAAGAACCAGAGACGGAACCCAGACACCGATCGCGCCGACCGGCTGGCAAAGAAGCGGCAGCGTGAGAAGCAAGAGCAGGAAGAGTTCGAGGAGCGGCAAGCAGCACTGAAAGACCCTCACCGGCCGCTGAACGAAAAGGAGACGCGGAATCTGATCCGAGCCTTGTTTCGGTACGGGTCGATCGAAGACCGGGGCGACGATATCATTACGGATGCTCGGCTTGGAGATCGGGACCGGGATTTTGTCGTGTCTGTTGTGCATGATCTTGTGAACACCAGCCGCCAAGCGATTGACAACAACATGTCGCGCGTCCGGGAGGAGCTGGAAAAGGTGGGCAAGACGCCGTCTCGGAAGGACAAGAAGGCGGTGCTGGTGGACTTTGGTGAAGTGAAGAAGATCAATGCGGAAACGATTGTCGAACGTCCGCCGCAGTTGCGGCTGCTCCGGCAGGTGATTGAAAACCACGGGAACCCGCACTCGTTCCGGCTTCACGACGCGACAAAGGCGGCACACTACACGTGCGAATGGGGCGCCCGCGAAGATGGCATGCTTCTGGTTGGCATCGACCGCTATGGCTTTGGGGCCTGGGCACAGATTCGCGACGACCAGGAGCTGCTGATGACGGACAAGTGCTTCTTGGAGGAGCACCGGGTGGAGAAGAAGGAAGAGCGCAAGAAGGGCGAGGAGAAGATCATCCAGTCGCCTGGAGCGGTGCACCTGGTCCGACGTGCAGAGTACCTCCTCTCGGTTTTGCTGGCCAAGTACTCGGACGACGCGGCGGCCCAGAAGGCTGTTGAGAACCATCACCGGAGCAAGAAGGGCGGTGCCAACGGCTACCGGCGCAACCATTCGGGCTCTCCGGCGCCTGCCATGTCCAAGCGGCCCAGCCAGACGAAGGAAAAGCAGCGGGAGAGGCCGATTTCGCACAGCGACTACCTCAACCTTCGGCCGCAAAGCAACGGCGGCGAGCGGCTGCTGACGCCCCGCAGCGACTTCAAGCGCAAGCACGACTACGACCGCGGCGATCACGATGAGCGGGACCGCAAGCAGCGACGGGCATATGAGGCTGATCGTCGCGAGGGCAGCTCTGCATCTGCGGTGCAGAAAGAGGGCGGGCCGAAGGAAAAGGAAAAGCGCAAGAAGCTCGACGCGGAGACGCTGGAGCGACTGAAAAAGGCGCAGGGCAAGGCGGTGCAGCGGTTTGAGGAGCTGATGAAGCTGGACGACGACAAGCTCAACTACGGCGACGACGAGCAGGTGATGTGGTCGCTTCTGAAGCCGGTGCGGCGAAACTTCAAGAACATTATGGAGACGACGCCGGAACGGGTGGAGAAGGCCAAGGAGCGGGCGGCCATCATGGGCAAGGAGCTGCGGCAGATTGGCGACTGCGTGGTGGGACTGAAGAAGAACCAAGCGGTGCCTGCACAGAAACTGGATGCTCTCATGCCGCGGTTCTGGTATGTTTTGTACGAATTCCTGCCTGGATGTTGTGGTGCTAACGTTGTGTTTAGGGACTTTTTGTCGTCCATCTGGCCGATCAACGACTTTGCCGTTTCGGGAAGCCAGCTGTCCAAGATGTACGAGGCGCTGCGGGCCAAAGACAAGGGCGCCAAGGACCGGACAGAGCGGCCGGAGCGGACAGACCGGCTGGAGCGCGACGATCTGGAAGACGGCGAGATCGACAGCGAGCGGGACGGCCGTCGGGACGGGCGACACGACCACGAGCGAGACCGTGATCGAGAGCGAGACCGCGACCGCGACCGCAATCGGGACGGCAGACGCAGCGGTGTTGCAGGCGAAGGGCCGGAAAACGGGGATCGGCTGAGCTTCCGCAAAGAGCGGCGTGACTATCAGCCACCACGTGACTGGGAGCGGCTGAGGCCGTCTCCGTGGCAGCAGCAGCAGCCACAGTACACATCGCGGCCGAGCCCGTACTAATGGGGTGGCTGTTTGAGCAGGGTTTGAGCGACCAGTGATACCACAGCGAGGCTGGATAATTTTGGAGATTTGGACTGTTTCAGGGATGCGGTTGGGAAGCACCTGCCAGCACGAGGGTGTGGGATAGGCGGCAGATGGTGTGGTTGTGGTGTGCGAATGAATAGAAATCCTGGAACGAGTGCCGATGTATTAACTGATGTATACGATTGGCCCGTGAACTAGCAGGCGTTTGAATAGGAAGGGATCAATGGGCAAGCATGAGCATCTATGTCACGGAGTACGGATACGGAGTACTGGGACAAAAGAGGCGCATCTGGGTTGAGCAGGATAGAAGCAAGAAGCAAGCTGTTCATATGTATCTGACGTGGAATACGAAAGACGAAAGTGGCACTAATCAGCGGCTGGAATACGATGTGGCGAGCCCCTCATTTTAGCATGGTCCGAGCTTGTTGAGCAATATTGGACACGTCAGATATTAACAGATAATAAAACGGGCATGGAGGAGCTCGGGGCCGTCTGTGGCTGGGGCGAGGGCCACAGACGTGGGCACGTGGTTTGCAGGCGAGCCCAGACGTCCGTCAGGCTTCCACCTGGCCTGAGACAGGGCAAAAGGAAAGAAGACGGCGGGAAATGCAGATGGACACTGCCGTTTCAGCGGCTGAGACGTCGTGGGGCTGGGAGTAGTGGCAGTAAGATACAGAGATACGGAGTACATACTTCATAGTAAGATATCTTTGTCCGTACTCCGTACTCCGGCTTCATTTATCGCTCAAACTACCCGTTTCGCGCGTCAGCTGAAAAGGGGCACAGTCTGAGTCGTGCTGGCAGCGATCGGGGATCGGCACGCAGCAGCAGCTGAGGAGGGAATGCTTTCTTTTGGAGGGGTGGTGGTGCTGTTATGACGCCCGCAAGGATCGCCTGTCTGCTCGGTGCCGACGTCTGGCATGCCAGCTACATTGCATCTCGTTCGCGTGCCTGGCTTCGGGATTGCCATTCTGTCTGGACTCTTGGCGAGCTGGAGCTATTTTTAGTGTGTCTGTAGCGAGGGCGAACAGCGCCCAATTTCCAGTCTGGACGACGATGCTCCGTACGAATGCTCCGTAATATCAGAGCATCCCCACCCGCTCGGCAACGGGCGAGCTGTCCTCTTGGAGCCTCGAGATGGTGGGCGTACATGGTACTCAGCATGCAATGTGCTGCCTCGCCGGCGGCGCACTATTGAGTATTGGATTGCAAAAAAGGATGTGCGGCTGCTTCAGCTGCTCCCGTTTCTGGACGCTATGCCGTGCTGGCGAGAGGCTTGCAAACAAATCGGGAAGCCACCAGAGGCCTAGACGTGGAAAAAGCTTCTTTCCTGGGGCCCACCGGCCTAGGAGCGAGGGCGAAAAGGGAAAACGGAAAACAGGCAGGAAAGCCAAGAGGAGAGACAGGAAGGACAGAAGGAAACGTAAGTGTACATTCCACCAAGACCCCCCCCCCCCCCCCCCCCCGTTCGTACTTTCCCGACTAGCTCTGGCTGCGACTTTATTTCCTGACAAGTGCCCGATCCTGATTCTTCGCCTCGACGACTATTAATCTCTCTCCCCTGCCTCGCCCAACAGCTCGTCCGGTCCGACCAGGTGTCCGCTGCCCGTCTCTCTTGTAAGTGTGTTACGTGTCTCTGGCTCGGATTGTCTGCCCATCGACCTCACCGTTTCCCCCCACCCGCGCTGTCGTCCCTTCGTCGAACGTCTCGCAGCGGCAGAATCGTCGGCAGAGCCCATTCTGCCGAGCGGAATTGGGAGCCACTCAAGAAGGACAGCCGTGCACCCATTCTCAGTCCGGCCCTTCTATTCGTCGGCAGGCCTGCCACTACTGCATCAATGCTACCGTGCTAACCCGCCCGCAAGATAGCGAACCCGCAACGCAATAAATAAAACTACACGCTCAGGAGCTATTTAGTTGGTCTATCCCTTCCTCTTTTCTTCTTCCCATCTTGCCCAAGCTTTCTCTAACGTCTGCCCCCCATTGGCACAGCTCTGCATTCTCTGCGCCCTCCTGCCGCCTTTGTGTCCCCAATCTTCACTCGCACAGGCAACCATTCTCTCGTTGCCATCATGTCCTCCCTTAAGAGCCTCCTCCCGTCGCACGCCATCCGGGACGGCGGTGATGGCGAGTACTCCGGCAGGCACCACGGCAAGACTCAGTCTCACATGGTGCGTTGTCCTCTTGCTCTCGCTTGCTCGTGCTCTTGCTCTTGCTCTTGCTCTCGCTTTCGCCCCGGCTTTGCTGCCTGGCCACTCTGCTCCCTACTGACAGCTACGACGCCATGCAGGCCTTCGAAAACACGTCGACAAACATCGCCGCCGCCCAGATGAGGAACTCGCTGACGGCCCTCTCCGAGTCGGTCAGCGACCCGGCCGAGAAGAAGGTGAGCATCTCCCAGCCCAAGTCCAGGCCCAAATCCCTGTCCACCCTCACCGCCGGACGATGCTCAGAATCCCCGCTCAGGGGCTGTGGCGCACACCGCTGACCCCTCATTTCTCCCACCCCTGCGTCAGCTCTTCGAGACCGAGATGGACAACTTCTTTGCCCTCTTCCGCCGCTACCTCAACGACAAGGCCAAGAGCAATGCGGTCGACTGGGACCGCATCCGTCCGCCTGCCCAGGGCCAGGTCGTCGACTACGAGCAGCTCGGCAGCACCGAGGGCGTCAGCTTCCTCAACAAGCTCGCCGTGCTCAAGCTCAACGGCGGCCTCGGCACCTCCATGGGCTGCGTCGGCCCCAAGTCCGTCATCGAGGTCCGTGATGGCATGTCCTTCCTCGACCTGTCCGTCCGCCAGGTCGAGTACCTCAACCGCACCTACGGCTGCAACGTGCCCTTCATCCTGATGAACTCATTCAACACCGACGCCGACACTGCTTCCATCATTAAGAAGTACGAGGGACACAACGTCGATATCCTTACCTTTAACCAGTCCCGCTACCCCCGGATCCTCAAGGACTCGCTCCTGCCCGTCCCCAAGTCCTACGCCGACTCCAACGAGGCCTGGTACCCGCCCGGCCACGGCGACGTGTTCGAGTCCCTCTACAACTCGGGCGTGCTCGACAAGCTGATTGAGCGCGGCATCGAGATTGTCTTTTTGTCCAACGTCGACAACCTGGGCGCCGTCGTCGACCTGCGCATCCTCGAGCACATGGTCGAGACCAAGGCCGAGTACATTATGGAGCTGACCAACAAGACCAAGGCCGACGTCAAGGGCGGCACCATTATCGACTACGACGGCTCCGTCCGCCTGCTCGAGATCGCCCAGGTCCCCAAGGAGCACGTCAACGAGTTCAAGTCGATCAAGAAGTTCCGCTACTTCAACACCAACAACATCTGGATGAACCTGCAGGCCGTCAAGCGCGTTGTCGAGAACAACGAGCTGGCCATGGAGATCATCCCCAACGGCAAGACCATCCCCGGCGACAAGAAGGGCGAGTCGGACATTTCCATTGTCCAGCTCGAGACCGCCGTCGGCGCCGCCATCCGCCACTTTAACAACGCCCACGGCGTCAACGTGCCGCGTCGCCGCTTCCTGCCCGTCAAGACCTGCTCCGACCTGATGCTCGTCAAGTCGGACCTCTACACCGTTAAGCACGGCCAGCTGCAGATGAGCTCGAACCGCTTCGGTGACGCCCCGCTCATCAAGCTCGGCAGCGACTTCAAGAAGGTGTCCGACTTCCAGAAGCGCATCCCGTCCATCCCGCGGATCATCGAGCTCGACCACCTGACCATTACCGGTGCCGTCAACCTCGGCCGCGGCGTCACGCTCAAGGGTACCGTCATCATTGTCGCCACCGAGGGCAGCACTATTGACATCCCCCCCGGATCCATCCTGGAGAACGTTGTCGTCCAGGGTAGCCTGCGGCTGCTGGAGCACTAAGTGCATGTCCCGGCACCGCTCTTGTTTGGTCGGGGGGTTGGGTGTCCCCCTTCTGATGGAGCTCTTTCTACTTTTATTCCTTGTGATAGACGATGACCAGTACCGCAAAAATAGCAACACAACGAAAAAGGGGGGACGCTGCATCCGTCCCATCGCCAGGACGGCAATGGGCAGAGACGACGAGTGGTATCACATGACCTCCGGGTGGAAACGGATGGCCACATCGAAGGGATGTCGGCCGCTGAAATGGCTGTTAGGTATCTTAGTTTTGTTCTCTTACCGTCGCGCTACAACTGTTGTAATAGATTCCATCCGCATGCATTCGCATCGTAAGATTGTAGGTGAACGTGGCTTGATTGTAAAGTGACTCATGTTCCTGCTCGTGCTCCGTACTCGTACATCATACTGCATACGCTATCGCATCTTCCTGACAGTCATTCACTTGGCCTTCCGCGTCGTTGCCGGCATGCCACCGTTTCCATTGCTGCCTGAGCCACCCACGTGACCAGCACCGTGGCCGCCCGTGCTGCTTAGCGCATGGCCGGACCCCTTCACGTTTTCGCTACAGTCCGGGCAATACCACGTCCCGTTGGGCTCGCTCTTGAGCCCGACACACGACCAATGGAACCACTCAAACGGACAGTCCTCGTTGTCGCACGCCACCATGTCCCCAAAACTGACGTTCTGGCACAGGCAGTACTTGCGATCGTCACCGGCCTCGTCGTCGTCCACGTCCATCCGGTCATCGCTCGAGGGCAAGCCACCGGCAGCCCCGCGAGGTGCATGCTTAGTCACCGCTGCCCCACCGTTACCTCCGTGGCTGCCCCCTCGGTTGGGCCCGCTGCCGCTGCCAGCAATGGCAGACACGGCCGAGACGCCCGACATGCCGCCCATGCTGTCTCTCTCTCGCTTGAGCTGAGGCTGTGACGAGCCCTCCTTCTCGCCGGAGCCACCGCTGCCTCCGTTGCCGTTGCCGTTGCCGTTGGCCGCTCCCGGCCCCGACCCACCCGCGTTTCCACCGTGTGATGAGCTGCGGGCAGGCGTTCCGCGGCGAGACGACCCGTTGGACTCGGACGCAGAGTCTGCCTCGGACAGCTCTGACTCGGCCGTGGAGGAGGTAGTCGAGTTCTTCGGCCGCTTGACCCGCGACAGCGTCTTCATCGAAGGGTTCGGCCCGTTGCCCTTCTTGCGGCCGGGGCCAGAAGCAGTCACAACGCCGGCAGCAGCTGCCACCAAGCTCGACGAGACAGACGGCGTTCCTAGTTTGCGTCCCGGACCAGCCCCAATGCCCTTCATCATTGTGGCTCGGGGGCCAGCGCTCCCAGCACGCTGTATGCCGACTGCTGTCTGGTGGTGGGTCTTGGGCGTGCCCGGCCCAAGAGAGGAATGTCGTGCAAGTCCGCTAGACGTCGTCGGTGCGTTGGACAGTGAGCTGTTGGCACGTGGGCCGCGTTTTCCGGGACCAGGACCAGTTGAACCCTCTCGGGCCTGGCGCCCGATAATCATAGACGCCGCAGGGCTTGCGGGGGCGGATGATGAATGCCCCTGGTGTACCTGTACTTGGCGAGACTGAACGATGCTGGATGCGCGGCCTGCTCCAGAGCCGAGTGAGTCCCTGCTTGCACCGATGTTGGCAGCAGACGAAGCTGATGCTGATGCGTGCTCTTTGTGCATACCACTTGACGGGTTGTGAACCATGGTTGTTGACGAGGAGATTATGGAGGAGCGAACCGAGAGGGAGGCCGGATTCGTAGCATTCGTTCGCAGTAAGGAGGGCAATTCGTCGGGATCGGAGAAGCCAGGCTCGTTGCGGTCGTAGAGCTGTTTGATTTGCATGTCCAGCTGGCGGACATGGCGATCCATGACGGCCTGCATCTTCTGGGCTAGCGCAATCTTCTCATCTGCCAGCTTCTCGGCCTTGTCAAAGTTCTCGGCGATGACCTTGCGATAGCCCTCTTCACGCGGGTTGACTTCGTGGCTGCCATTGACTTTGATGCATTTCTGGATGCGGGAGTCGCGCTCCTCGATGATCTTGATGCAGTCGGCATAGCGGCGGTCTCGGTCGGCAATCTCGTCCTGGAGGAAGCGAATCTCTTCGGGCAAGTTGGCCACGCGGTTGATCCAGTCGTCGAGGATCAGAGCCGGGTCAAGAGCCTCACCACCCGGCGGCATTCTCTTGACAAAGTCGATGGAAAGATCGTCTCTAGGCATGGTGTCAACCCGACCGTTGGGTCTATGGGAAAGTGATGCGAGTTGCAGGTGAGGACGAGGGCTGAAGGGAAGCACATGCGCAGCAGTAGGGAGACTGCTCGCAAATCATTTATGAAGACGCGGCGAAAATAGGTATCAAGCAGATGCAAGCGCTATGCAACATAGGCCACAACGAAGTGGACAGGGGCAAGGAAGGGTGTTCAATGGTGATATACACAAAAACCAAAGCAGCATAAAAATATGAAAGGAATTGTGTGGCTCACCTCGCGTCTGCTTTGTTTTTTTTTTTCCAATTTTGAGATGGAGATGCGGGATGGGAGCGAATTACGAGTATTGGGGCAAAAGGGCGCTAAGCAGAATGGAGACTTGTGGGACACTCGTGAAATGCAAGAACCGAAGGTGGCTCCTTGGCCAGAGTTAATCACCTGTTGAGGTAGCCAGGGGGGGTGTGAAGGTGGGCGGGACCCGGTCGTTGTAACGTACTCCGTACTGTGAGCAGGCGGCTTAGCGACCTGGAGCCACGAGGCCAAGCAGGCGTGAGGCAGAAGGTCGGCGCGGCCTTGTGAGAGATGATGAGAGGGAGAGATGACGAAACGGAAGGATGGCTTCGGCGGAGAATGGCGCCTTCCGGATACGGCTCCGGGATGAGCACAGAGAAGCACGGAAGGAGCTAGTCGGCTGCACGAGAGAGGGCAGGAGTAGGGCAGTGGAGAAGGCACGACCCCAGAAAGTAGAACTGGCGATGGAGACCAGACGGCAAGAGAGGCAAGAGCAACTCGGATTCAGCAGCGACACGGAATAGGAAAAAGTTTGAGCCTCGCGCAGACGAAAATGTGGCCCGAGCGCCTATCAAATGCTGCGGGCCTGCGGCCTGGCTCTCCGCTGATGCGAGCCTTTCTGAATTGGGACTGGTGCCAATATGGTTGCCACCTGCAGTCTACGAGTAAAGCGTAAAGCCCCAGCTGGAAAATGCGACCAAAGCAGGATGCTTCTCGAAACATAGATCTGCCACAACAAACCGACAGACACGATTCCGACGGGTTCCTGAGTGTTTCTAGGGATCGACGACAGCCTGTGGCTTTTTTGGGCCGGACTTCTTTTCTTTTGTGTGTGCGGAACGAATACAACGTCGGCAAGAGCAGAAAGTCCAAAAAGCACGGCTGCACGCGCAAACGACTTCCCTACGGCTGCAGCGAGACAAGTCGCGAGAGAGGCGGCTCTGCGAGCCACTGCCGGCACGATGCTCGGTCTCGACATGGACACCTACCGGTACCGCGCACCGCGGCCCAACTACCTTCCACACACAGTCGCGGCGGACCGGCCAATCGTGGAGGACTATGCACAACTGGACCGGCCAGGCGACCTCGACAATGCGGAATATCTGGCCAAGGCCAAGCGGGCAGCACAGGAGTTCAACATTGTGCGGCCAAAGGGCTACAACGTGACGTTCCATACGAACCCGGAGATGGAGAAGCACCACTTTGGGCAGACACACCCGATGAAGCCGTGGCGGCTGACGCTGTCGAAGAGCCTGATCATGTCCTACGGCATGCCCTTTGCCATGGACAGCTACGTGTGCCGGGCCGCGACATACGAGGAGCTGAGCTCGTTCCACTCGGGCGACTACCTGGACTACCTGGCGACGGTGCAGCCGGAGGCCGTGCCGCGCGACCTGGAGAACCCGTACTCGGACCTGCAGTTCAACATGGGCGGCTCGGACTGCCCGCTGTTCGAGGGCCTGTACGACTACTGCTCCATGTCGGCGGGCGGGTCGCTGGACGCGGCGCGCAAGGTATGCAACAAGGAGGCAGACATTGCGATCAGCTGGGGTGGCGGGCTTCACCACGCCAAGAAGGCGGAGGCGTCGGGCTTCTGCTACATCAACGACATTGTGATTGCGATCCTGCAGCTGCTGCGCTGCTACCCGCGGGTGCTGTACGTGGACATTGACGTGCACCACGGCGATGGGGTGGAGGAGGCCTTCTTCTCGACGGACCGCGTGATGACGTGCTCCTTCCACAAGTACGACCCGCTGGTCTTCTTCCCCGGCACCGGGGCCCTGGACGACAACGGGCCCAAGAACGAGCACAACCCGGGGGCACACCACGCGATCAACGTGCCGCTCAACGACGGCATCACGGACGAGCAGTACGGCATGCTGTTCCGCAGCGTGATCGGGGCCGTGGTGGCCAAGTTCCGGCCGAGCGCGATCGCGATGCAGTGCGGGGCCGACTCGCTCGCGGGCGACCGGCTGGGCCGCTTCAACCTGCAGGTGCAGGGCCACGGGCAGTGTGTGTCGTACGTTAAGTCGCTGGGCCTGCCGATGATCCTGTTTGGCGGCGGCGGCTACACGCCGCGCAACGTGGCGCGGGCCTGGTCGTGGGAGACGGCCATTGCGCTCGAGTGCGACGACCGCATCGACCCCATCATCCCGCTGCACACGCCGTGGCGGTCGCAGTTCCGGCAGGAGGAGCTGCTGCCGACGCTGGAGCAGATTGTGGGCGAGCGCCGGCCAAACAAGAACCCGGCCAAACGGATCCAGGAGATTATTCAGCACGTGCACGAGCAGCTGCGTTTTGTGGAGCAGGCGCCGAGCGTGGCCATGCGCGTGATCCCGCCGGACCTGGGAGGCATCCGGGAGGACGTGGAGGACCGGCTGCGGGAGGAGGCCGAGGAGAATAACGAGGAGGCGTTGCGGAAGCCGCGGGAAGAGGGAGTTGGGACGGCGTTGGAGTATTGAAGGGTGTAGTGTGCGTTACTGTCACATGCTCATAGACGAATGTCAAGATGGAATGTCTCAGTAGAGATGTCTGCCTTTTACCCTTGATTATACTCGGGCGAATATCAAGTAAAAATGCATCGTCTGTTTCAGCAGTATGATACTCCATAGACGAACTATGTAAAGATGCTTGTCTTTTACTAGTACAATACCCAGCAAACTCCATATAAAAATAGACAAAAAGAAAAAAGACAAAAAGACAAAAACGTATCCAAGACTTTCCTGTTATCCAGTCTGCCGGTAGACAACCCCCACCCTATTCGTGCATAAACGCGTTTTCCGCCTCCTCCTCCAACATCCGCCGCTTGATGCCGCGCGACTGCACACCCACATACGTCACCAGGCTGACGCCCACGGTCAGGGCCACGCTCAGCAGAATGGCATTGACCGGGATCGGGTTTCCGCGGAAGACCTGGTGGAAGAGGTAGTCCAGGAACGACTGGGTAAAGTTGAACAGGCCGGCCAGACAGATGATGGTGCCGTAGACGGTGCCAAAGGTGCGGAAGCCAAACACCTTGGCGCTGTAGTCGGACACGGCCGTGTAGTAAAACGGGCGGTACATGACAAAGATGCTGATGTTGACATAGGCAGCCCACTCGCGCGGGATCATGCCGAAGACGCCAATGGTGGTGGCCGTGGTGACGAGCACGGCGAGCACCATGACGGTGCTGTTGTTGTCGAGGAAGAGGCCGATGAACGGGATCGAGAGGATGCCGCCGAGCGGCAGGGCCATGTCAAAGAAATTGTTGATGGCCACGGCCTTTTGGTGCGACCCGAGCAGGGCCTCGTACTGTGGCCGCACGGTGGCGACAAAGTAGTTGATCCGGGTCATCTGGATGACGGTGAAGGCGCAGATGAGGACGAACCAGGGCGACCGGATCTGCTCGAGGGCCGTGTTGTTGTGCATGACGCCCCAGACGCCCGAGATCTCGTTCTTCTTCTCCTCGCTGACGGCCTGCTTGTCGGCCTTGGCCGAGCCGAGCAGCTCCTCGATCTCGGCCGCTACCGACTGCCGCCGCACGCGCGCCTCCTCCTGCAGCAGCGCCGTCTGCTCGTCGACCTGGTCGTCGGCCGGACGGCCGGTGGTCGTGTCGGGCCCGCCGTCGTCCTCGATCTGCTCCATCAGCTCGCCCACGGTCTTGTACGACTGGCGCGGCAGCAGCGTCAGCTGCAGCACCACGATGGCGGCCGGCACGACGAGGTAGGCCAGGAAGAACTGGCGCTGGCCAAAGGCGCCTCCGGTGCGCTCGTACACGACGCGGTAGCCGAGAAAGAGCGCGCTCGAGGCGTCAAAGGCGCCGGTCAGCATGGCCAGGATCAAGCCCGAGTTGCGCGGGAACGCGTTCGACAGCTGGAAGGACGAGATGTACGTAAACGGGCCGCCGCAGGCCAGCAGCAGGTAGCCGACCAGGTAGCCGTCAAAGGGCAGCTCGCGCGCGTGGGCCATGGTCAGGGCGCCCAGGAACAGAAAGCCGGCGCCCAGGAGGCCGCACATGCGCGGCCCGCGGTGGTCCAGGATGGCGCCGATCGGCAGCGCCGCCACGTTGGTCCCCACGGCCGCCACGGTGAACATAAAGTTGAGGTGCACCTCCACGCAGGTCGCCCGGTCTGCCTCGTCGCCCGCGCCCGCACAGCGCTCCCGGTATGCGCCCTCCTTCTTCAGCACCGGCTTGATGGCCGCGTAGCCGAACACGATGCCGGCCGCCAGCAGGCAGTACATCACCGTGGCCAGCACCTGCAGCACGCGCTTCCACCGCGGCACCTCGAACGCGCTGATGGCCTGGATGTTGTCCGTCCGCTCGTCCGGCGGATCCCACTCGTCCGGCAGCGGGTTGAAGCTGATGCGCCGCGACCGCACCGACACGTCCGAGCCCCGCCGCGACGAGTGGTCGCTGGGGACGTAGCCAAACGACTCGAGCGAGGCCACCCGGTTGAGCGACATCGTAACGGACCGAGAAGATGATGCAAGTGGCAGAGGGGATGAACAATTCGAGAGTCGAAGCAATCGGGAAATTGGGCATCAAAAACAGACAACGTCAGAAGTTCCCTCCGTAGTGTCAATGGGTTGCCACGGCTTTAAGTCTTCCCTCCGCTGCAAATGATGGCACACGACAGATCTGACTTCCAGGCGGACTGCTGCTGTCCAGGCGTTTCGGTTGTGATAAGACGTCCCGCCTCCAAACGTTCTTTCCAATTGCGGCTTTTCTTGGCTTTCTTATATCTTTTATCAATGCAGCCGCTCGCCTCTTTGTCGATATCTGGGGCTGGCCGTGTGTGAGAAGTACGAGAGCTTCTGAACCAGACATGGGTCCCTTGATGCACAGATAAGAGAGCTTCCGACCGCCCCACCTTCTCGCGGTGGATCTCTGGTGCAGCGCCTCCACCCTAGCGCATTCCGGCCAATCAAAGGGCCGCATGTCGGAAGATATGACATAGTCAAGCCCACAGTCACGCGTATGTAAGCACACTGCCTACCACGTACCCCTCAGCACTGCTACAAGTAGGCGCTGGGCCTCGGAAAAACGGCTAAACAGGGCCTAATCGACATGTCTCAGCTTCCTGCTTGGCTGTTGGTCCTTGCTCACGTACGCCGTAGTGCGCGGCGAAACCGACCAGACGCAAATTTTCAGGCTCCATCGGGGCGGGAGAAACTGCAGGCCGGTCCGCTCGTTCATGCGCTGGAGAAGTGGCAAAGACCCCCTGGAGGAAAAGTCTGCTCGCATATGGCCGAAGCCCCGCCTGATTCTCCAAAATTTTAGCAGCACCAGATCTTTGAATCAGCGGCTACTATGTTACTATGTACGGCAACCTCCGCCTGCCGAACGTCTCGGCCGCCCGGCTTCAAGTGCCATTGGCACGCGCTCACACTGTTCCGTCGACCGGGCTGCAATGGCGCCATGGTGTCAGAAATCTCTTTCTCTGTGCTGCCTGTAGCCTCGATGGGAAGAAGTCCTTCCTGTCCGTGAAACGTTACTGCGGGAGCGGCCGTGTCTAGAGATAGGAGCTTGCCAGGTTTGAAAGGCGGGAGCTGGGCGCTTGAATTCAGAAGCTGCCAAGATGCCAGACAGCTTTGATCATCTCCAATACAATACTTGTCTCAGTGATGGATGGCTGACCCAAAGAGCATGGCTTCCTTCTGAAATCTGAAATAGTAATGCAGCACATAAACATATGTCCAGTCTCGCGACAACCTGCTGGCTTCACCACACTCCCCACGCACAGTAAAACCAATCTGACAGCCGTCTTGATCTATTCCACGTGGCACCTCCCTCAGATGCAATGGCTGCTGGCAGTCCACCCTCTTACACGCAGAATAGCAACTCTTCAATCCTATTGGGCCTGAACATGAGCCAATCACAATACCCAATACCGTCTGCCCACAGCACAGCTGCAGCCTATCAATTTCGCTAAAATCGGGATTACTCGCGCATTGCAGTTGCAAAGCCGCCCCGCACAAAATCGCCCTAGCGTCGTTGCCCTCCTCACCACAAAAAAAATTGGTATTGTTCGATTGTTCATTCTGAACCGGTTTCTGCTGCTCACCACCTCCTCCCACTCTATCCCCTTCCGACATCTTCGCTTGTCTTCTCTCTCTAGCAGGCCTCTCATTTATTCTGCCACTTCTAGCAGTCGGCTTCTCGAAAACATCCACATTCAAGCCCTTTTCATCGCTGGACTACCCCGCCTAAAATCGCAGGGCAGCAAATCATATTTTCACGATGGCTGACAAACTTACACGGTAAGAAGCTGCCGTCTTCAAGAAGCAACCCGTTTTGTTCCAAGCAGAAACGACAATGTCCATGGGAGAAGAGAATAGACATATATGCTGACCCTTTCAACAGTATAGCTATTGTCAGCAGTGACAAGGTTCGTCTGCGACTTACCCCTCTTCTGCTCGTCTTGCCCGACGTTTAAGCCCGACATCATGATCACAAAAAGCTGGAGCATGGGGTTGGGATGCTGGGGGTGCAACCAGGTGTAAAGTGACATGTGCTGACATGACTTGTTCCGCTCAATAGTGCAAGCCGAAGGTATGTGCAAGGCCTGTCTGCCTGTTCTCGGAGGAGGTTGCTGACTTGCTTCCCAGAAATGTCGGCAAGAATGCAAAAAGTCCTGCCCGGTTGTCCGCAGTGGAAAGCTGTGTATCGAAGTGGCGTCGGACTCGAGAATCGCGTTCCTGTCTGAGAGCCTGTGTATTGGATGTGGTATCTGCCCGAAGAAGTGCCCATTCGGCGCCATCACGATCATCAACCTGCCGACCAACCTCGACACCCAGCTGACCCACCGCTACTCTGCAAACAGCTTCAAGCTGCACCGTCTGCCTATGCCGCGTCCTGGCCAGGTCCTCGGTCTCGTCGGAACAAACGGTATCGGCAAGAGCACGGCGCTGAAGATTCTGAGCGGCAAGCTCAAGCCCAACTTGGGTCGGTTCGACAACCCGCCGGACTGGGAGGATGTCATCAAGCACTTCCGTGGCTCTGAGCTTCAGAGTATGTCTGCCTGTGTTGCTGCCAATGGGGAGATGAAGTGCTGACTCAGCCATAGACTATTTCACGAAGCTGCTCGAGGACGACCTCAAGGCGGTCGTCAAGCCGCAGTATGTCGACCAGATCCCCAAGGCCATCCGCGGCCCGATCAAGTCGGTGCAGAAGCTCATCGAGAGCCGGGCCACGATGGACAACCTGGACGACGTGCTGGACGTGCTGGAGCTGCGCCACATCTACGACCGTGACGTGACCCTACTCTCGGGTGGCGAGCTGCAGCGCTTCGCCATCGGCACCGTGTGCGTGCAGAAGGCGGACGTGTACATGTTTGACGAGCCGTCGTCGTACCTGGATGTGAAGCAGCGTCTGGCAGCGGCACGCATGATCCGGTCTCTGGTGCGGTCCGACGACTACGTCATTGTGGTGGAGCACGATCTGTCGGTACTCGACTACCTGTCCGACTACATCTGCGTGCTGTACGGCCAGCCGGCGGTGTACGGCGTGGTGACGTTGCCGTACTCGGTGCGCGAGGGCATCAACATCTTCTTGGACGGCCACATCCCGACGGAGAACCTGCGGTTCCGGCAGGAGTCGCTGACCTTCAAGCTGTCGGAGGGTGCGGACGACTTTATTGCCGACCGGTCGCGGGCCTTCCACTACCCCAAGATGGAGAAGACGATGGGCAACTTCAAGCTGGACATTGACTCGGGCGACTTTACCGACTCGGAGATCCTGGTGCTGATGGGCGAGAACGGCACGGGCAAGACGACGTTCTGCCGACTGCTGGCGGGCGCCCTCAAGCCGGACGGCACGCGGCGCGTGCCCGAGATGAAGATCAGCATGAAGCCGCAGACGATCACGCCCAAGTTCGACGGCACGGTACGGCAGCTGTTCTTCAAGAAGATCCGCCCGGCCTTTTTGTCGCCGCAGTTCCAGACGGACGTGGTCAAGCCGCTCAAGCTGGACGACTTTATCGACCAGGAGGTCAAGAACCTGTCGGGTGGTGAGCTGCAGCGCGTGGCCATTGTCCTGGCGCTGGGCCTGCCGGCCGACATCTACCTGATCGACGAGCCGTCGGCATACCTGGACTCGGAGCAGCGCATCATCTGCGCGCGCGTGATCAAGCGCTTCATCATGCACGCCAAGAAGACGGCCTTTATCGTCGAGCACGACTTTATCATGGCCACGTACCTGGCCGACCGCGTGATTGTGTTTGACGGCCAGCCGGGCATCCACTCGCACGCCAACGAGCCCGAGTCGCTGTTGACCGGCTGCAACACCTTTCTCAAGAACCTCGACGTGAGCTTCCGTCGCGACCCGGTCAACTACCGTCCGCGCATCAACAAGGCCAACTCGCAGCTGGACCAGGAGCAGAAGTCTGCGGGCAACTATGTATGTGAAGAGATTTTATCTTTTGTTTTAGTTTGTTGATGCTGACTAAGCTGTCCAGTTCTTCCTCGAGGAGGATAACAGCAAGGCGTCTTGAAGGGCAGCTCGACGGACACTTTCAACATACTCGCGCCGTCTTCGCAGCAGTCGCAGCCCGCGCCACAAGCGTCGTCTGGCACGCCGCCATCGGGGCCGATTGGTAGCAGTGATGGCAGCTACAGCAGCTGCGGCGCCGTCCATGACAAACACGGCAGCAGTGATGACGATGACGATGACGATGACAATGACGATGACAGCAAGCCGGACGGCTAACACTGGCGACGGCAGTCTATCGCCTGTTGTAATGGTGGACCGAGGCGTCCTGGCGTACATGGCAACGGATCAAGACGGATGACTGCCGTCGGCTGACTGGAGGACTCGTGACGGAAGGAAAACACGGTGTGGACGGCGGTCTTGGACGGAGCAGATAGACCGTGACCAAATTAAAGAGCATCTTGCAATCACGGCATCTTGCACCTTGCTATTACTGATTTATTACATACTGTTATCGACTACAACTCTTACTCTCCTCTTTTTTTGGGGTCGCCGAAACACTACAGATAAAGGCAATGCTACATTCCCTGGGTGAGAAAGGACGGTAGCATGACGGGAAGGCAAAACAGGACAACAGAAACAATACAGAAACACGAACAATGAAAAGGAAAAAGGAAAAAAGAAAAACTGCGGTCCGGTACGTACTGAATGGGCGGAAGAGCTGAGAGGTGTGAGGCGTTTGCGTAGTCTCGTCGCCGAGCGTTGTCCCTGCATGCTCAGTCTTCTTCGATCTCGCCCTCCTCGCTGCCGCTATGCACGCCTGCCGCATCGGCACCGGGAGCGGTGGTGGTGGTGGCCGTGGCGGCAGCAGCAGCAGGAGCAGCAGCAGAAGCAGAGGCAGCCGTAGCAGCAGCAGCAGCAGCAGCAGCAGCAGCAGGAGCGGCCGCAGTCGCTGTTGTCGCAGCTGCGGCTGACGTGGACGCCGAGGCGGCCGTGGAAGCGGGACCTGAAGAAGAGGTAGCCGGCAGGTCCATGGTGCGACGAGGCTCATGTTGAGGGGTTCGCTCACGGGGAGAATCTCGTCTCAGTCTCTGTGATTAGTCAGCATGAGGAACAGAAAACGAACAAGACGAGGAAGAATCCCACCTTTGAATCACGCGAGTCGCGTCGGTCGGCGTCGTCTTCCTCGCGGCGACGACGCACCGACGGCGGCTTCTCGTCGCCGTAGTTGAGCTCCTCCGGGTTGCGCTCGGCCACGCGGCGACGATACTGTCGTTCCCGCTCTTCTTCGCGGTCCCGTCGCTCGCGGTCGTAGTGGCTCTCGTCCCGTCGCGACATTCGGGGCAGCCGCTCGTCGTCGTCACGCACGCGGTCCCGCTGATCCCGGTCTCGGTCCCGGTCCCGGTCCCGGTCTCGCTCGCGGTCCCGAGGCCGTTCGCTGCGATCCCGTCCTCCACGGTCTCGTTCACGGTCTCGTTCGCGGTCTCGATCTCGGTCACGATCCCGTTCGCGATCCCGTTCGCGATCCCGCTCCCGGAATCGGTCCCGGTCTCGTTCCCGGACCCGGTCTCGGTCCCGATCCCGATCTCGATCCCGGTCCCGGTCTCGATCACGCTCTCGATACTCACGCGAGTCGACCGATCGGCGATCGTCGTTGACGCCCTCCGAGACGCTCGGCTTCCGGTGGTTTCGCTCCCGCTCAGCCATCGCCCGACGCCGGTCTGCTTCGTACGTGTCTGTCTCTGGTGACCGTGACCTGCCGCCCGTCCGGGGCACTGCCGCCCCAGTTCCGGTCCCGGTCACGGCTCCAGCTCCGGCTCCAGCTGCACTGCGGGGCGGTCGCTCACCTCTGTCTCGGTCGCGATGCGAGGTGCTGCCTCGTTCCTCGACCCGGTCGCGCCGTCGCTGTCGGTCCCGGTCGGCCTCTTCCTCCTTGTCGTGCAGGCGGCGGAGGTATTTTTCGACGGCGCCCTGTCGCGCTTCTTCCGAGCTGACCGCCTGGTATTCTTCAGCCTTTTGCAGACGGGGCTTCACCTTCTCATACGTATCGCTGGCTGTGAGCGCCGGGTGCATCCGTTTCAGGAACGCGCGGAACTCGTCGAGGGCGCGGCGCTGCTGCCGCTCGGCCTGGCGGTCCTCGTCCGACCGTTTCTCCTTCTTCTTTTCTTGCAGCTGTCACAGTCAGCGGACAGGTCGTGGTGGGGGGGACGGGTGCCAGACATACACGCTCAAAAATCAGCACGAGAACGTCTCGGTCAATGTTAGCAGTACGGCGATCGTCTCTCATGACTGCAAGGAAGCTTTCGAACGTGGTTTTGGGCGTAACCTCAAAGCGTTTGTCCTGGCCGGTTAGCCGGGCGTCAGAGCACCACGGGCAGACAGACGACTCACATCAATGACATCCTCGACGTCGTTGCGCGTGCCGCGAAGGGCGCGCTGCTCCTCGTCGACGAGATCCCAGAAGAGTTCCTGGGGCGAGGAGCCGCTCTGGCCGACCATGGCGCGGTAGCGCTCGTCGGCCTCGAGGAGGGGGAAGATGGCGGACCACTTGCTGCCGGCCTTGATCTTGCCGTCCCTCCTGAGGTCGCCAAGCAGGGCGACAAAGGCCTCGCGGTTCTTGCGCTCGGCCCGCTGCTTCCGCTGCTTCTCCTCCTGCTTCTGGTCGTTGAAGGTGCGCTCGAGCCCCTTGATGTGGTTTTGGAACACGGTCAGGACGTCATACTGGCTGATGGATGGGTACCTGTCAACACCCTGGCCCTCGCCCGCGCCCTCGCCCTCGCCCTCGCTTTTGCCTTGGCGGTGCAGGTGCTTCTGCACCAGCGGCGCCGCCTCGATCAGTGGCCGCGCGTCGGCCCAGCGCGTGTACGGCTCCAGGTGCAGCTGCGGCAGCAGCTCGACGAGCCCGTCCATGGCCGTCTTGCGCGCCGCCGCCCGCTGCTCCCGGTGGCTGCGCCGCAGGTCCGCCACGTAGTCGTCAAACAGCTGCCGCCGCTCGCTCTCGCTGCTCGTCGACCGGAAGATGGTCTCGCCCTCGATCATCGGCCGCGCTGTCCGCCAGTGAGTATAGTGCCTGATCTCGGGGTGGCTCTTCAGCATCGTTGCAAAGTCGGCACGTAGCTTGTTCAGCCGCTCGCGGGCCCGCTCCTTGTCCTGTGCCACCACGTCCTGGCAGTACCGCTCAAAGGCTGCCTTGCGGTCGCGTGGGTCCCGGATCGCCCGGTACTGCGGGTCGCGCACAATCGCCCGCAGCGCCTGCTCCCACGTCCACTCCGGCTGCACCCCGTTGCGTCGCAGCGCCTTGACAAACGTCGCCTCCGCCTCCTCTGCGCTCGCCTGCTCCGTCTGCGGCTCCGCCTCGCCGCCCGTCGGCACCAGCGCCGCCGCCCGCTGCTGCTGCTGCTGCTGCTGGTCGCCAAAGCTGCTGTAGGCCAGCTGGCGGGACTCGGGCACCGTGCCGTCGCGCAGGTCACGCTGTCCATAGCCGTGGCCGTGGCCATGGCCGTGGCCGTGGCTGTGGTCGTGGCTGTTGTCGCTGCCACTGTATCCTGCTGCAGGCCCAGTCGGGATCGAGACAGGCCTTCTCCCGAGCAGCTTGTCAGTACTGTTGCATAAAAGGCGGTCATACCAAAGAGGGCCAAACTCAACGTACGCTGGCGTCGTCGGCGTCGTCGCCGGTCCCAGAGCCTTCCTGTAGGCCTCTGGCATCTCCCACGAGCTCTGCTTCGTCTCCGTGTTGTACCAGTACTTTCTGCCTCCTTCGGCCGTGTATTCCTTCCAAGGCTGATTCAGGAGAGCGCGCTGTTTGAAGATGAACATCAGCAAGTCACATCGCCCAAACGCACAAAGAAGTCGAACTCACCTCTACCGGGCTCATCATATCCTCCGGCTTCGTCCACTGCGTGACCTTGGTCATCGCATTGTAGTAGTAGACGCGTCCATCAGCACTGCGATATTCCTGCCACGCATTTGCGGCCGGCGGAGGCTGGCCGAACTGGCCGTTGACCGCGCTCATCGTCGGCGATCCTCTTCTGATAACACTGTATAGATGGATGATACGCGCCCGTAAGACGTCGCTATCGCTGTTTCGGCCGCTGTTGTCTGTTCGTCGCGGGAGACGGTGCACCAGGCTTTATGCGCTGCCGTCGCGACAGCCCTGCTTTTTTTTCCGCCTTCTGAGTGGGCCGTTGTGTCGGTCACGTGTGGGCGGTCGGATTCTGCCGCTCTAAGAAAGTCACGTGCCCTGCGCATTCCGATAGCGCAAAGCATACGGAGTACGGAGTACGGAGTACGGAGTACATAACCTCTGCCTAATCGACGCCAAGGAGCACTCCATAACAGGCACACACCATGGACCACGAGCACAGCATCGGGAGAGTCTCTCCACGCCGAGCAGTGGCCGGCTCACGCGAAAGTCCCACAAACAGGTATTGCGGTGTGTGCTTCTTTCAGTTGCCCCCAGATGCCCTTTCCATCGAGTCATACGAGGGCGGGGCTTTTCCGACGGCGGTGTCGCACGACCTCCAGCAACTCACGACCGGGGGAGAGTATGTTAGATTTCGAAATCTTATGGGCTCTTGCAGTGTTGGTTTGCTCGCCGCATCAGCCGGTCGCGGCTGTATCACCTGCGTTGCTCTGCACAACGTCCTCACCGAGCAACACCCATCACTATTCGCTACGAAAAGCGGGAGTAATACTAAGGACAGGCGACTACGGCAAGTGGTCTTGGACTTGGAGCTACAAGACTTATCGAATGCAGCTGGTTATACCAGAAGAAAAAACGCGAACAGTTGCATGCTATAAGTTCTTTACGCCCGCTACCGACTACGCCGAGTTGTTGTCTGACGGTTAGTTATCATTGCTACTTAGGAATGGTCGCTCATTGATGTGATGTGCTCCTGTACAGAGCCCACAGAATGTACCATTCCCGGAGTTTGTCTCCCCCATGATACGGCCAGCGATACCTCTCTTGCTCAAGTAAAAACGTGGCTTGCTGAATGCACAGCAAAGCATACGTTATGCGGTGATGACGGCGAGCCGTCCGTACCGCCACGACGAGTTCTACACATTACCGACGACGACGATGGACCAGGGATCGTGCTAAAGCTGGTCGACGGGGCAGGCCTCAAGGAGCCGTACGCGTGCTTGAGCTACCGTTGGGTCACAAAGACGCAGCCGCTGATGCTGCAGAAGGACAACGAAAAACAGTTCCGGGAGGTGGGCATCTCTAAGGAACAGCTACCTCGACTGTTTAGGGACACGTGCAACGTTGTTCGCCGTCTGGGGCTGCGCTACCTGTGGATCGACAGCCTATGCATCCGACAGGATGACAAGGACGACTGACGCATCGAGGCTGCTGCTATGACCTCCATCTGCAGCGGCGCCCACATTGCCGTGGCCGCACTCGTCAGTAATGGCTGCGACGACAGCCTCTTCAAAGCGCATGACCCGGGCCGAATGCGCGAACCCGTAGCTACTACTGCGGACGGCAGTCCCGTGTACATGATGCAGAAACGGGGGCATCCTGCATACGACAGGCTTGACAACTTTAGTGTCTTCCCTTTGCTGAATCGTGGCTGGGTGTTTCAAGAGAGAATGCTGTTGCGGCGTGTTATCTACTTTTCTGAAAAAGAGGTGATTTGTAGCTGCTTTGCAGCTAGGAGATGCGAATGCCGCGGCTTTGAAAACGATCTTGCTACCACCCGGAAGCCTTGGCAATTTGGTAACTCGGAATGGAATCCCACTCTTGAAAGCTTAACGGGTTTAGACTTGACTGATTCTTCTGATAAACTGCCGGCGTTAGCCGGTATTGCTAAGATGTTGAACAGCCAAGCCGACGGCCCGGATGAGTTTGGCCACGTGCACGGACGCTTAACGGTCGCAGCGCACGTCTTTTCCGCCACTATCCACTATGGTAAGGATTATATGACTAGTAGCTAGACACCTAAGCATCCCTCAAAGCGGAGCTCAAGCAGATTTGTCCCGCCGCCTCTGTCGCATGTCAGCCGAGCCACCGACATTCACAGAAACAAATTTGCATTGGTGGTAGATGGCTACTCATTCGAGGCCACTACGAGCGACTGGGCTGCCGCTACGAAACTGCTTTATTCCGAGTTGGTTTAATGACAGATGGTTGGATAAAGAAGTCGGCCATGGAGGACACTGTACTCGTCTAAGGTCTATTTAATCGTTTATTAATTTCAACGTCGTCATTCCAGGGGTGATTCCCCAAGAACTAACACGCCTCCCTAGGGGCATGCGACGAAGGAGGCGGGAGACTTGTCGTCTTGCCCGCTCCTCAGGCCTATCTAAGTGTCTGCATGAGGCAGATTTCTTGGTGCTTCCTAACGTCCTCCAGGTGACGCAGTGCTCAGCGTGGGTCTGTGGCTCCGGGGTGAGCGGTGTCGAGCACCGCACTTAGGGTGGGATTTCCATTTTGGACACTCATCCTGGGCGCAGAGCCTACTCTGGTCGGTGAAATGTCAAGCCAGCCCTTAGGGCCGGCCATCGAAGCTGCCCTCATCGGCAGTAACCGAGAGGTATAGCTCAAAGAGAGAGGGTACTCGTCTAAGGTTGGGGGAAGGATAAAACGAAAGCACCGGTTTGAAAATTCATGGCGTAAAGGATAGTTAGGAGTTTGCGAAGTGCATAGAAGGGTGGTTCAATACGTCACATACCAACTGGTTCCTCCCCTTCGTATTCAAGTCTTGCAATGCCCAAACTCGCCCACCTCCCTAAACACAATCCAGCAAACGTGTGTTCCATTGTAATGATGCTGCCCAACCGGCAGCAAAGCCAACGACCGGCAGAGAAGCCACGGCAAGGACGATCACAGGCGGTGGAACCCGTCCTATCAGCTCGAAGCCGTCCATCCACCAGCGCCGCGAGAGGTTAAAGCGGCCGATGCGCATGTGGCAGATCTCTCGCCTGCCCTTGCGGTTAGATCCTGCCTGTCTGTCGCCGTCGTCTGCGTCCGATGGGGCCGTTTCTGGCTCTTGTGCGCTCTCCTTTGGCCGTCTCTCCGTGCTCGTCGTCTTCGTCTTCTCTGCGACTCCTTTGATTTTGACTCTGTCCTCAAGCGCGCTCTCGTCCTCACTCTCGACGTCATCCTCGGCCTCGTATCGGTCGTCCTCCTCCTCGCTCGAGCACTCGCTCATGTCGTCTTCCTCCTCCACGGCCACGAGTCGGCCGTTGTCGGTCTTTTTCAGCCGCAGTTCCGGCGACTTGCGGGGAGCTCTTCTGGCCTCTTCTTCCATCCTTAACAACTCCTGGTCAGCCGTCAGCGACGAATAGGGGAGGGATGTGAACGTGCAACGCGCCCAATGACCTACACCAGCGTCAGGCAGATGTCGCCCTGCACTTTGGACTTGAGCTCCATCTCTGCATCCAGATCTAGGCCGATGATGAGCCGCGGATGCCGTGACTGACGCGGTCTGACGTTGCTGTCTCGTGTGGAGGCGGCCTCGCGGGAGAAGGGCCCGTTGGTAGCATTCCGGCCGCGTCGGACCACAGCTGCTGGCGACGAGCTTCTGCCCGGGTTGGCGCTCTTGGCGTCTCTGCTGCTGTTCGTCTTCACGTTGGCCGGCTTGGCGCTGCGTGTCTTGCCGTTCCTGCTCTTCAGCCCGTTCGGAGGGACGGAGTCGGCAACGGACGCAGTCTCGTATGCCGTTTCGGAAGCTGCCTCGGATGCTGCCACAGACGCTTGGGAGCGGTTGTTTCTCCGTCGTCGCCGCCGGCCATTTCTGCCCCCACCACCGCCGCTCACACCAGTGTTGCTTGCCAGACCTCCGCCAATGGCCTTGGGCGGTGCTACACTGCCGCTTTCGCTGATGCTTGTGACGCTGGTCCTGTCGCTCAAATGGCTGCGACCGCGGCTGCTGACAGAGCTCCGGTCATTGTCGGCGCCTGCGGTGACGCTGGAGCAGGTCGACACGCTGTCCTCGTCGTCCACGTCGTGTATGGTAGGGCGTAGTAGTCGTGGGCGCGAAGGCGCAGGCCCGACGAGGTCGTCCAGGATGTCACCCTCATCACAGGCATAATCGTGGCTGCCGCTTCGGCTTGCGGCAGACGTGGACGCAGTCGGCGTGGCGAAATGATCTGCGAGCGTTCTGCTGAGCAGGACAAGCCCTGACGTGTGGTTGGTTGCCATGGTGGGACGGTATGTTGGGTGTAATGTAAGATACACCAAGGAGACTAGGCAGGGCTTTATGTCTGTCCAGCGGTCTCCGGATGCTATCACAGCGGAAGACGGTTGACCGGAACCGGCTGTAGTTCTTAACAGGATGGTTTTAAGGGCAAGTAAACGAGAAAATACGCAACGAAGGAATCAAAATGTGCGAAACAGAATATATTAAACTTATAACGGCCAGGTCTGCTTCTGATGCTGGTTGAAGTCACGTGCATTTCAGGGGTGCGATGCATCGCTTTGACACAGGAATCCGACTATGTGATCCCCCTCGTACGATTGCTGTTAGCCTGGCAAACAACTCTGAAACGGGCTTCAACATCCAAAACAGCACATCGGCTGTTGGGCTGGTATGGCGGGCCCCTACGGAGTAAAGTCCGCTGCATGGGCCTGGAAACTTGCTGTGTCCATTCGCGGGGTTCCATCGTACCACTCGATAGACTGATGCTCGTTGACGGTCTCATCCTTCTTTTAGGAATGGGAAGGGATTGAAACGTCTTATTCTATTCTTTGGAGCCTCGTGCACGGGCGTTATGAGGAGAAGATACGTTAGACAGGTATTACGGATTACGTCTCGATCGATGGCGTGTACTCCGTAATGCATCTTGTATCTTGACAACAAAGAAGTTGCAGATCTCCAATCATCCACTTTCTTTGTGGAAACTCAAGTGGGGACGTCGGATTGTCTTTCACACGGACTCGGGACTGATTTTTGTCTTGTTTCGAACAACAGCTACAGAATAGTTTGCTTCTTTATGGAGCATCCCCAATTTTCCAACAACGAATGATTAACTGCCTCGAGTTCTCCCCACAATTCGGGGATGAGCATCTGTTGATAAGCCTTTGCCTGATGTCTACGTTGCTTTCCTTGATTGCCTCTCCATTCCTCCCAATCTGTCGCGAGTTTCAATTTCTCGGTCCATACCAATGACAGCTAGCTGCCAATTGGTAGAAGAGGCAGTTCTCAATGACCTCTCTGCCTCAAGCTGCAAGGAAAGCACAGGACTGTTGAATGATAAGCAGCCTGTGCGTCCACCGCAGTATAGATGTCCTGTAACAGCGCTAATTGCACGCTCGAAATATTCGCAAAGACGCTTGGCTGACAAGCGGCGGTTCTGTCTCTACACACTTTAGACCGCACAGTAATTCGGCAGAACCCACGAGAGCTGGTGGTTCATCATTAACACGTATCAAGTGACAACATAAAGTCAATACAAGTCTCGTCCAGAAGCCGGTTTTCATCACATCATTCTTCATTCCACTGCATATATACAGACCTGTGAGCCATTACCAAAAAAAAAAAAAACGCGCAGAGATTGCATGCTGCGTCGATCCCGTGAGATCCCCTGAAAGCGCCCCAAAAAGAAACAAGTGACAAAGTCCGCTCCCTTTATGTAACCCTGATCGCCACAGAGCTGTTAGACATCGGGCCTTGGCCACCTATTGCCTTCAGGCCCTCGCCACAGACGTTGATCACGTAGATGGTGTTTCTAACCACCTGCCCATTTATCCAGCGCAGCATGAGCTTGGCATCCTCTGTCGGCTCACTGCCGTCTAGGTCGAGCTTCCGGGACCGGCGGACAGACATGTGCTGGCCGTCGTAGTGGACCTGGGCGATGCGAGCTGCATGCGAGTGCTGGAAGGAAAAAACAAGGGCCTAAGGTGGACAACAATATGAGTATTAGCATGAGTTCCCAAGCAATCGAGCAGTCAAGCAGGCTCCATTCACTCATACCGGAATGATGTGGCAGTGGCTCCTTCAAGTCAGCCAGCGGGTGTACGGCCTCGAACCGGTAAAGCTTTGGTTAGGCCTTGGGGACATGGACGCATGTTCGTCGGGCAGGTAGTCATGGTGCTTTGGAAGTCGAAACCGAGCCTGGGCGCGTTCTATCCGCTGTGCATGTGGACTGCCAGGGCTCTTCCGCCTGGCGGCCGGCCTCGCCCATCTCGGCATGTCTGTCCTGGGGAAGTGGTGCGAAATAGCGCGGTGCAAAGTCGCACGGCAGGGTTTCGTCCACGTCGAGATCGTCCATGGCGTAGATCGACATCGCCCGGAGCTGCTCTCTGCAGAGCGTCGCCGTCTTGATGGCTTGCAGCTTTTTGATCGTCTCACAGGAGAATAGAAGTATTGCACGTGGGCGTCTCGGCGTGCTTTGTCCTGAGCTGATTACGCGATAAAGTACGGCCATGTAGCTTGTTTGAGACCGAGGGAGAGCATTGCAGAGTACGGCGGGAAGGAATGTTTTCAGGCAAGACAGTGGGATGTGCGGCAAGATCGGGAGAAGAAAAACAAGCACATCGTTTTGAACAATTGGAAAGTGCTGGCTCTTTGTTGCAAGGCGATGTCGACGAGGTGATTGTTTCCATGCTAAAATTGTCATATCCGGCGTTGCACGTCATACGTCATTGGGCACGTGATGGCGCAAGCAACCAAACGCTTAGTCATCTTGCTTGATTTGTCTTTTGGGCTTGTAACCGCCCGAATTGAGGGTTGAAGCATCTTGACGCTGTGTTTGCAAAAGAAGGGTACTTTTTGTGAACACGTTTCTGGAAAAATTATCTTGCAGGCAAGCGCTGTGCAGTTAATTTCAGATTAGAAGGTCGGTGGTTAAGCCTCCTTTCCAACAGGACGAAGGCAACCATCTGGACCTTCACAGCGTCTATCGTTATGCGCCAGTTTCAGAGATGGATGGTCTTGAGATGGCAGTCTCGGCTGTGCATGCGCTGCTGCGGTAGAAGAAGAGCTTGATGGCCAGTTCATCCCCTTACATCTCCCTCGCACACTTCGTGACTGGCACCCTTTCAATCTTGTCACCTTTATCTGCTCATTATCTCTTCTCTCGTCACCTCCATTCTGTCCATGCCACTGCGGAACACTGCTGCACTTTAGCAGCACCGAAGAGGAATCAGGATGCCGGCCTCTTCAAACCCCTCTAGCAGGAAACATGGACAGTGGCTGCGCGAGACTGCAATATTCAGCCAGATGCAGTGTCGATTTCTGATGGGCGCTTCAACTCAGCCTCGACCCTGACCCTGGATCGGTTCCTCCGCCTGAAGGTGGTGCGGGAAAGCAACAGCATACACGGGCTTCTCGAAGAGGATTTTGTCTCTGCCCCGACGCTGGCTCGTGCCAGGCAAGACCAGTTCAAGGCCCTCGAGAGGGATGTTTCTGTCACCTCTGGCGAAGACCCCCATGCTTTCATCCATAAGCAGGCTGTGGGCCGTGGCCTCTTCTCTGCCTTTGAGTCGTACATTCCGCTCATCCACAGTATCAAGTCAGGACCCAACACCGGGGCGTCCCCCAAGGTTGTCTGTGCTACAGGCTACTCGCAGCAGGCGTCGTCCGTTTCGGGCATGACTAAGCAGTTCGGCTCGACGAGGCTGCAGGGCAGTGCGGGAGGCCTGACAACGTCCGAGTCGGTCTCTTTGTGGATGTCTGCCGATGCTGCGGCGCCGACGTCGTACCCCACAGCAGAGCATGAGACCATGGTCAGCCTGGCGCTGATTGCACTGCTGAGCGCGGTCCGGCTGCATTCCCAGCACCTCGGGAACGTCGTCTGGCTGCCGGACCCAAGGCGGTTCCTGCTGCGCAGCAGGCAGACGACCCTGCTCGCGGCCAGGGTGGACGGGTACCTCTGCAAGCTGCACGGGGGCCAGGAGGCGCTTGGGATCGCAGACGTCCAGCCGTACGTGCGCCAGTCGCACCTGGAGGCAATCGAGTGGCAGGAGGGCGCGCAGATGGTGGCCTGGATCGCAGAGACGCCCGGACCTCGCGGAAACGGCGTGTTTCGCGACCCGAAAAGAGCCGGAATCCTGCGGTATGCAGTTATGTGCATGTCAGGTTGTTTTCCCGCCCGTTCTGCGCTGACAGCAGCTGTGGCCGTACAGGTGCTTTCTGATCTCCCAGGACCGACACGAGATCTACATCACGATCGCCGAGTATGACCGGGCCTACGAAGATTACATCCATGGCGGGCCCCTGAAGCCTCTTCACCAGCCGGGCCGCTCGCGACCTGTGTCGGTGACGCCAAGGCCGATGGGGAGGCCGCAAGCCGTGCCTCCTGCAGCGCAGCAGTTGGGCTGGGGCGTTTTCGGCTCGAGAAGCAAGAGCCCGTCTCCCGACTCGAGGCCGGGCCATGGTCGCAGGCAGAGACTTGCCAGCCCTCCGTTGCGGCCCCACTCGGAATCTGGCTTTCTCAAAATGCGGTGCTTTGGCCCTGTCGAGACGGCAAATGCACGCCAAATTCGCAAAGTCTGTGAGGTCATCGTGGCGCTCTCGATGGAGGCTATGGCCAACAGTCTGTAGGGATGGTGTGTGGCCTGTGGCTTGACTGCTCTTATGATTCAATCCTTTCACGCTGCCAATCCTATTTTATTCAAACTGCGGCCGTCTGCGTATGTTGCATATGTGCACGTGACTATGGACCGACCGCAACGATGCCGTGACACGACGAGCGTCCGCCTACCCGCGCTCTGCATACCGTTCCGTGGCCGCCAGGTGGTCGCAGTTGATTCCGACCATGGCCTCGCCGAGGCCGGCGCTGACGGCGGCCAGGACGCTGGGGTCGTTGAAATGGGTGGTGGCCTGAACGATGGCGCGGGCGCGGGCGGCGGCGTCGCCGCTCTTGAAGATGCCGCTGCCGACAAAGACGCCGTCGCAGCCGAGCTGCATGAGCAGGGCGGCGTCGGCGGGGGTGGCGACGCCACCGGCGGCAAAGGTGACGACGGGCAGGCGGCCGAGGCGAGCTGTCTGGAGTAGCAGGTCAGGGTCGCAGTCGAGGGCGGCGGCGAGGCGGCGGATGCCGGGGACGCCGTCGCGGGCGAGGGCCTGGCGGGCGTCGGTGATGCCGCGGCCGACCTCGCGGACGTGGCGGACGGCAGCCGAGACGTCGCCGGTGCCGGCCTCTCCCTTGGTCCGGAGCATGACGGCGCCTTCGGCGACGCGGCGCAGGGCCTGGCCGAGGTCGCGGCAGCCGCACACAAACGGCGCCCGGAAGGTGTCCTTGCTAATGTGGCGCTCGGCGTCGGCCACCGTCAGGACCTCGCTCTCGTCCACAAAGTCGACGCCCAGTGCCTCCAGGATCTGCGCCTCGGCCGTGTGGCCGATGCGTGCCTTGGCCATCACCGGGATCGTCACGGCTTCCTGCACCGCGCGGATAACGTCCGGGTTCGCCATGCGCGCCACCCCCCCGTCACGCCGGATGTCCGCCGGCACGCGCTCCAGCGCCATCACCGCGCATGCGCCCGCTTCCTCGGCGATGCGCGCCTGCTCCGCCGTCGTCACGTCCATGATCACGCCCCCCTTGAGCATCTGCGCCAGGCCTGCCTTGACCGTCCGGCTCGGCGTCGTCGTCGTCGTCGTCGTCGCTGTCGCTGTCGCCGTCGCTGTCGGCCCAGACGCCGCCGCTGCTGGCCCGCCCTGGTCCATCATCGTGAGCTTCGTGCTGCTGGCCGTCGCCTGAAATACTTCCGTATTTCCCATCGTGTCGGTGGGCCAGGAAAGATGCAGAGAACGAGTCTTATTTGTCAAAGCCACAGTACCAAGCGTATTCCGAATTCCTGCTTGTTCCGTCCGTCTGTTGCGATAATATCCAGAATCGACAGGCAATATAGTCAAACCAGGCGATCGACCGGAGATGGCAAAACGAGAGGCGAAAAGACTTTTCGTTGCAAAAGCTGCCTTGGCCAAACAGGAAAGATCAACCGGCCAGCGTGAGTCACTTGGTGGCACTTTGCTCCTTCCGCATCGCGCAAGGCGTATGTGCGAGTGTGCCGTGCTTACCCAACCAACAGCCAAGCTGGAGATGGCGCGGAACGAGTGGCTGGAATTTATTAGCTCTGCCTGCGTGCGCCTTTCTGACTCGTCCCATTTCCTCTCTTCTGTCAGTCAGCACGTGCATCTCCAACGCCTTGCCCACTGCCCCGATGGCCGCCCCGACCGTCACCGTCGGCATCCTCGCGCTGCAGGGCGCCTTTGCCGAGCACATTGCGCTGCTGCAGCAGGCGGCTGCCTCGTCGCCCGGCCTGACCGAGCGCTCCTTTGCCTTTGTGCAGGTCCGCACGGCCGCCGAGCTGGGCCGCTGTGACGGCCTCGTCATTCCGGGCGGCGAGAGCACCACACTGGCCCTCGTGGCCGCGCGCTCCGGCCTGATGGACGATCTGCGCCGCTTTGTCGCCGCCCGAAAGCCCACTTGGGGCACCTGTGCCGGCCTCATCCTACTGGCCGAGCGCGTCGATGCGGCCAAGGAGGGCGGCCAGCAGCACCTGGGCGGCCTCGACGTCTGCGTCCACCGCAACCACTTTGGCCGCCAGATCAACAGCTTCGAGGCCGACGTCGACCTGCCCTTTCTAGCCGCCCCCTTCCGCGCCGTCTTCATCCGCGCCCCCGTCGTGTCCGAGCTGCTCGACCGCAGCCGCGGCCACCAGCCGGTTCATGTGCTCGGCCGCGTCAACAACGACATCGTCGCCGTCCAGCAGGACAACATCTTTGGCACCAGCTTCCACCCCGAGCTGACCGACGACACGCGCATCCACGCCTGGTGGCTGGAACAGCTGTGCGGTGGAATCATGGAAGAGAGTATAATATAGAAGCGACCTGCTAGAGAATACACAAACTTGCGGATCAGATTGTAGTAAAACTTGATCACGCCCATGTGGGTCTGCATGTTGGCGCCATCGTCGACTGTGTGGGTTCATGCCTGCGGTTTCCACCATGGGTAGTCATCGGTAAATGTTGGATGTGAGGTCTGCAAGTTAGCAATCGGCCGAGGACAGGCCGTCGGAATCCGGGGACACGGCCGGCGGGAGATCACTTTGGAACGAACTACTGCTGCTGCTGCTGAGCACTCGCTGTGATGCTTCGTTTTCGGTCGGCCTGACCGCTGCTGATAACCCGCGATCAGCGGCCAGTGACAGGACGGCAAACGTGTGCAGACGCATCCTATTGGTGAGAACGACGTAACGGTGCTTGAGCTTCCAGGCGAGGAGAAAAAAGAAAAGAAAAAAAAAGACAAAGCAAAACATACATCGTAGAGGAACAGAAATCGGCAGATCCGAAGAAAAGAGAAGAATGGCGGAGGTAAGAATGACTTAATTGCTGCGACCTGCCTTGTCTGGAAGTCTCCGCAGTGGGTACATAATTCACGGTAGCAATGAGACAGATGGAGACCTTTCCTCTGCAGCAACACGGATATACTTGAAATGCCGTCAAGACGGGCCCGCTGTATGGGTCGGGGAAGGTACGCTAATGATGTATTATAGAGGCATGCAATCACACTCAATTACTGCTGTTCGATGCTTGCCAAGTGTCGTCTTATCCTTATCAAATAGCAGTACTTTCGCTAAGAGAAACATTGTAGGGTCTTCTATGATTCTACTAAACCGTACTGATACAATAGAAAGTGGTGGTGTTTTCTGTTCTCTCAGCCATTCGCCTTTCATCCACTCATTGTAGCCGTTCTTACCTATCGTTGTCCTGCAGCAGGGCTATCTCTCTTTGGCCAGGGCAAATGGTTGCAAGTAACCGCCCACAGGGGATGTTCAATTGTCAACACCACTGCACCAGAATGCAAATGTAGATGCCCCATACCTTCCATCGTAGTTGGAAAGGTTATATAGCCTGCATTTCAAAGCAGACTGTCCTCAACCGTCGTAGCAACGAGCCGCCAGCGTATGCCGTTCGAACAGGGAGAGTGACAGGCCAATGGACGTCGTGAATCTTTGGCCGATATAGTTCCACAGGCTGCCAGAATCCTGAGTGCTTCAACGCGTTAATCACCCTCCCGTCGGCATTGTTTTGCGTGGCATGAGTCTGCCGAGCATAATGCTCTTTAACAGCCTCCTTGCGCTCTACTCCAGCAGAGGCACGACCGACAAGGCGTGAAAGGGATGGTAGATCGAAGTAGTGTAGGCGTGCTTCTTCGTCAGAAGGGGGAAGAGAAACGCTAGGTTTCTTATTTCGGTGATCTGCCAGGATCGTTTCGAATCGACGTCTTGCTAGACGACAAAGTGTAGTCGCTGCACCGATTGCAAGAGGACTCCGTTCATAGCTTTACTTGCTAGCCTTTTTCAAACTTGACTAAAGAATGTAAAGCGCATTGTTAGATTTAGATCACAGTACTTTTATCAACAGAAACGTTAGATCGTCTTTGATCGTTCTGTCTTCGAATGATCCGAGTTGGTGGGTGCGAAGTGGCATGCCAGCAGCCATGGCTGCGAGTGTGGTAAGAGTTTATTGGATCTTGAGCAAGATCTTTGTCTTTATCACACCCTTCAAGTGGTCGAGCATGCGGTGAAAGTCTTGACCAGATGTCAGCGAATTGTTGGTTGGAGAAAGGTTGGAGCAGGACGTGAAATAATAATCTGAGAGAGAATTTATAGTAGTGATAATTTCTGCACACAATAGTTTCATCGCGTACGTTGTCACAGATGCCCTAGTGATGAGGGTGCAAGGACGGAAAGGTATAGCTGTAGTAAGGGTGATGTGATACTAAGGGAAAACTGCACACGGACGTGATTAGAGGCATAACATTCCAGAGCGGCAGCATTTGTTGCAGGTAAAATGAAACTGAGAATATATAGATCTTGCGCTACGCATGTAAGCCAGACCTGTATAGCCTTGTGTAAAGGTAAGAAGAACCGCCGATCTATACTAAACAAATACTCAAAAGATACCTGTACCATATCGGATGTGGCAATACGAAGTAAGTACCTCCTATTAGCTCCGCTAATGTATGTCCGACTGTCATGCGCTTTATAGATGTCGACGCGTCGGGAATTTTGTCGAAGATACAAAGGGGCCTGTCCTATTGTCATGGAAAGGTGCAAAGGCAGGAAGTTCGTATTGTCCTGATTTGTCGTAGCAATCATTATTGGATTTTCGCCAGTTGCCGTACCGACGGTCATAGAACCAAGCACCCCAGAACGTTGTATCTCTTTATAGTCCCCCAATGTCTTGCGCTACTGCCGAAGCTTGGGTGTCGTTGTGTTCGAGGATGGTTAATAGGCCACGAAAGGATCTGCTTATGCACGCCATTGTAGTCCGGCGTTAGGTACGGAAGAATGACCGGAGGAAGAGACTAAGAGGGCGCGGCTACAGTTTTAGTGGATGAGGCTAGGCGGGAGTAGAATAGAACATGCGAGTGATGGCTTGGGACGTTGACGATTCTAAATGCTTTTTTGTCAAAAATCGAAGAATCAGTAAGACTCTTGATTAAGGCAAAATGCTTTTACGTTTCTGGGATCAAAATACAGGAGGGGCGTTTTACCCCGCCATGGCCTGAGGCTACTGTACACGTGACCCAGGGTCACGGCAATTTTGTTTGCTGGTAAGAAAGGTGTACACAATGTCGTCGCTACTCTTCCTGCAGTATGTTATTGGACCTGGAAAATGGAACTCCAGCAAATTGCGGGGGTGGAACCAGGGTGGAGATATGTGGATGGCAGGGGTACTCCGTAGTTGTTGGAACTCCAGGGGTTGGACTCCGAAGCCGGGATTATGAGCAAGCTATCGGAGACGGTTGTCGAAGCCGGACGAGAAGTATGATATTTTTCGAGCTTAAGGTCGCCATAGCCATCGAAACCTTAGGGAATACCAGCTATCTACTACCCTAATGGCTAGAAGAACAACGGGTTGGTTACCCCTACGATTAAAGGATAAATGATAAACTTACGGAGTAAGATACAAAAAAAACGCAACAGTAGTCACGTGTTGCTCTGGAGGGGTAAATAAACCCCTGAAGGATTGACTCTTTTGTTTTTAAAAATCAGTACCCAAAGCTTTGACGCCATTGTCAAACTGCTCAAGCCATCGCCTACATAGCTTCGTGTCCCTCCCGCAATGCCTGAAATTGGCCTATTGAAAGAGGAGAGCTTTCATATCCCCAATACATCTCCTTACAGACGGCAAGATGGTGGCTGATTTAAGGATTTGCTAAACTTCAGCCGCCCGCACAGTTTACTCTCAAGTACTCCGTATTATATCATCAACATGTCCACTGTTTTCATGGGAGAGAGCATGTAAAATCGAGTTTCTGTCAGCAATTACAAACGTACAACGACTACTCATCCTTCCGAATCACACACACTGCCACCGACATTACGACTCCGCCAGAAAGCAAAAGGCAAAGCATATGACGTATGAAAAAAGAGCGAGATCAGAATGCACATCGTCCGTTACGATCGTGTACCTGTACGGTTGAGTGCTGATCTTGGAGAGGTCCAACTACATTATGGTACAGCATAGTGATGACAGCGGCAGTGGCAGAGACATGGGTTCTGAGATAGGCAATGCAGGTGTCGTTAAAGGGTCGACAGCTTTGATGAGGTCGAGCTTGTTGTCGTGGACAAGCTGGATCAGCTGCTGAAGGTCTTGATGCAGTTTGGCAGACGGTGAGCGCTTAGATGCCTCGATCTGCAATAGCGTTGTGTCGACTATGTCCAGAAGGTGATCAATGACAGTATCGCGGCACCGCTTGTCATTCCGCAGCCCCGCCAAAACCTTGTTGACCGCCGGGTGTCTTACAGCGTCCGATGAAATCGGGACTTTCTCAAAGATATAGAAGGCATCTGCCCCATCATTGCGTTCGGCCCTGAAATGCTCGAGGGCCGACGCATCAAGGAGCCAGATGATAAACTCGAGTATGATGCAGCCGAGGGACCAAGAGTCATATTCACGCGAACGGGGCCTGGCAAAGCTAAGTCTGTGGGCCTCGGGACCTTCGTAGGCTGGTGTAGATGCTCTGGTTACCGTGGGCCCATGGCGGTCAGTGGTCTGCTGGTGGTGGATGCGGGAGATGCCGAGGTCGGTAATGCGCAGAATTCCTCGGGGGTCATTGGGGGACGAGAAGTGCAGAATGTTGTCCGGCTTGAGGTCGCCGTGGCGAAAGTTGATAGTATGGAGGGTCTTTACGGCATCAGCCAAGCCTGTCATCTGCTGCAGCGACCAAAGAATCAAAGACGGGTCGGCAGGCTGAGAGCGGCTCTCATTCTTCCAAAACTTGTCTAGACTGCCACCATCGGCCCAGGGGAGTATGATGAGCGAGGCCTTTTGGCAGACGGCGAGGTGTTGGACGATGTGGGGATTCTTGAGCTTTCTCGCCTGCTGAAGATTGTTCTGCTCCGCTTGTAATTGGACCTCCTGTTTGAATTTTTTAATGGCAACAGGCGAGGGATCCTGGCTGCCATCACCGCACCAGTGTCCAGGCCGCAGAGTGGCTTTGTATACGGTGCTAAAGTCTGTCTTACTGATCTCCTCGCAATGGAATGGCAGGCCGCAATCGCTAGAAAGCTTGATATCGGCCGGCGTGTCCGCAGTAAAGTCTAGCACTGGTGCTAGGACTTGCCACTGCATTTGCAGGAAATTCCTGTAGCCTGCTTCATTCCAATCCTTGAAGCAAGATACCCTCTTTGGGTGTCTGAAGTCCAGCGGGAGGTCGTCGTCGGTGAGGCCGTTGTTGAGCAAGCTCTTGATCTCTTCGGGCTTGTCCATCTTCACAAGAATGGCAATCACTTGCTTTGCCCGGCCAATTTTAGCCCCAAGAGACGCATCCCAGATATGAGGAAGATCGGCTTTGACCCTCTCAGGAGTGATGGTCTTATTGACGCAGTCACGGGTGATGTATTCTTTGTTGGTCAACGTGCAAACGTGGCTAACTAGCCTTCCATCTATCGAGTCTCCCATGGCGCCAATACTAGTTTGAAGCAGAACAGACCAAACGGAGGCGAGCGATGCCGGCCTTTAAATGCAACTCTACGAGACTGGTCAGCCTTGATACTCCCGGAGTCTCCACTCGGATTTGCACAAGTGATAAGACACGGGTATTGTCGGTGTGTAGGATCATGCTTACGCCCTGAATACAAATCTATCGTGTACATTTCAACATGTATTTTTCTTTTTGTTATAGTGTGAAGAGCTTATTCTTTTAGATGTACAAGTACAAATACTAATTGTATGAACCTCAGCCTTCTCGATCATGTGATACTTGCATTACGGGGTCACGCAACACACCTATCGCTCTAGCCAATTAAACGTGTTCTATCACGACTTCTTGCTTACCCCCGCTTCGGGCACGTCGGAAACAATTTTCATCTGCAGGGCTTTTTCAGTCACCTTATCAACAAGAAACCAACTGCAACAAGGCCGCGTCTGCCATCTGAACTAGCGTGCCGGTTATTACCGTTTTGTACTAACTTGATATAAAGAGCAGGACCCCAACAGCAGTTGCATGCCAAGATGGATATCTTTCGCTTTGTCCTGATGATAGTAAGACGCCTCGCGCCCAACGAAACATACCGCAAGTTGATCCTCGAAATCGATAAAATCATGAACAAGCCAGAGTCGGAAGATGTCCCCGATACTCCCAAGACGTTAGAGGACGCATGCCATTTCGTGAAGGTCCGTTATTTGGATTTCCAGGTGTCGCCAGTATCGGATGGAACATATGATCCCTTCTTCCCGGAGGGAAGTCTACAAACGCTTGTTAGCCGGTCTATCGTAAAGACAATCCTGGCAGGCTCACCCGAATCCTTGGTCGACTACGTCTACGACAAAGCTATTTTGGTCTTCTCATACCTTGTGCTTCATCAAGGCCATGCTCTGCCGGAAATCGCACAGATACTTGAACAAGTCGGATACAGCGATGCTCTGCTCCCGCTCGCGAAAAGAGATCGAAGAATCCAGTGGCAAAACTCAAGTCTCCTAAATAGCATTCGAATCAGGGACTTGAAGGTGGAGCTGGATTTATTTGCTTCAGGACCGCAGTGGGAACGTATTCCAGTGAGCTTCGAACAGAGAGAGTCTTTGGACTTTGCAAAGGAGTGCCGCTTGCCGTTTGTATACTGCAAGGAGAAGGGCGAGACATACTACAGCACGATGCTGGAGTGCCGAGTTCATAAACAGCATCTTAAAATTACCATGGTAGGATGTTCGACCGATCTTTGTACCTCACAAGCACTAACAATCCAGGGGGTGCCTACCGACGCAGACGGACACTTTCATGTAGCAGTCAAGAGGCTGAAATCGAAGGACGATTTACCCGAGGGGAAAGCTATCATCCAGGAGGAAATAAAGGCCTTGAAGCTAGCCCAACAACTCAAGACGGAACACATCATCAAACTCATCACCTATTACAAATGGCAGGGCAAACACTATCTGATGTTTCCCTGGGCCGGCCGAGGTGATCTAAGAGAACTCTGGACACAGAACGAAACGCCACCTGCTCTCAGCAAAGAGGTAATTGTCTGGATGCTGGATCAGTTTGTTGGCATGGCTGGCGCCATTGAAGAGTTACATAACAGATCTGGCGCAGATCGGAAGGGTTATTGCCGTCACGGTGATATCAAGCCACAGAATATCCTGTGTTTCGGCAAGCCAGATGACCCACTCACCAACCTCCGTCTGATTGTTGCAGACGTCGGCATAGCTCGAATCCATGAAAAGGTAACAAAAGACCGGACTCGCACGCGGCCCTCATCATCGACAATCATGTACGAGGCCCCCGAGATGGGAGTGGGCAGTGTGGAGCAGCCGAAATCCCGGGACATTGATGTATGGTCAATGGGCTGCGTCTTTTTCGAGTTCATCGTGTGGCTGCTCTACGGCCACGGCAACGTCGAACGCTTCGGTGTCGATCACGGAGATAAGTATTATAAGACTGAGCAAGACACAACTGGAACTGGGAACACGGTAGTTTTGCACCCTGGAGTACTTCATTGGCTCGATTACATCCACGACAAAGATTGGCGATGTGGCGAAAATCCACCCCTGCGTTCACTGGTCGAGCTCATCGCCAAGCGATTACTGGTGGTGGCCATCAAGGAACAGCCTGACAAGGAACAGCCTGAAAAGGAACAGCCCGGATCATCCTCTGCCGATGTGGATGGTATCACGGACCGTGTGGGTGGTATGACGGTTCTCGTGAGGTCGGCCACGGTACCTAACCAACTCCCGGACAACAACAGGATGGTGCGGATGACATCACAGGAGATGAAGGAACGTCTAGAAGCCATCAGGGATGAGGCAAAACGCTCAAACGTTTACGAAGACCATGCAAGAGAGATACCAGTAGCACCCACAAACTACGCCGGCCAAACGCTAGAAGTTCCCAGCGGAGGGATAAGACAGGTTAGTTTTCCCAGGCTTCTGCTTCAGACATAGCTGACGACTAGAATGTTCCTTGATGAGTTCCACGGCGGCGTACATCAGCTAACAGCATCCAAGCCTGCGAGGGAAGTAAGTAGACAACAATGTTGATCGATCTAGACTAGCACTAACACGCTTTTCTCGATAGTATGTGAGATTGTAGCTCGCTTATTGAGCTACAAATACATAACTAACTATAGCAGAGAGTGAGCACGGTCATCCTTATGTTGGATGAGACGTATTTCTAACGATTTAGTTTGTGAGTAGTGATCGAAAGACTGAACGGTGCTGTTACTAACACGCTTACAAGACGGTTAGTTAAACAAAGAACGGGCTACTTGGAGCCTCAAACTAACATGTCTAGCCGGTAAGACGTTCTCATGTTCAAGTTACTAGCTAGGCTCTCGTTAACGCCGGCAGCTGAGCGACCGATGGGAATACACTCCAGACACAGAGCTGGCCATGAAGCTTTCTCGAACTGTCGATTCGAACATATATTTTACTGCTTTTCGTTCTGCTAAGCCTTCTCACCTTTGTGCTCGTTGCGGTGACTTGAATCTGCTCGATTTGAAGAACGAATTGCAGGACACATACGGTGACCTCAAAAGACGATCAGAGGAAGATAAATGCGACTTCTGTATGCTTCTGGAGTCTCGCATACGTAGCCGCAAGAAGAGCGATGACGATGTTGTGAGCTTTATCAAGATTGGCTCCTGTTTGAACATCCCGAACTCTGCGCCAGTTGCACTGATATACTCCACGCCGGGTACTGTTTTTGATACTTTCATTGCTGTATTTTTGTCTTTCTCCACCCTTCTCTTGCTTACTAGTAGACCTTCATCCAAAATACCCCAAACTTCAGGTAGGCATCCCGATACTGCCGGAAGCTGGTAGCCCAGCACACCTGCGCATTCTCAAGGCGTGGATTCAAGACTGCGATGAAACACACAAATGTGTCCCGGACGATGCAGGCTTCTTGCCGACGAGGCTACTAAACGTCTCAGTCAGCGGCACTGTCAAACTTGAGGAAAGCATCGGCGGTCAAGCCGAACGGAAACATTATGTCGCTCTCTCCCACCGCTGGGGAGCACCTGCGCAGCAAACGCAGGTCTGCATGTACAAAACCAACATCAAGCAATGGCGAACGGGTGTCGAAGTGACCACGCTGCCTAAAAGCTTCCAGGATGCCGTGCACATCACGCGTGGCCTCGACAAGTGCTATCTCTGGATCGACTCGCTTTGTATCATTCAGGACGACCACGAGGACAAGGAATTCGAGCTGCAACAGATGGAACGCGTCTTCAGCTCGGCCTACGTGACGATAGCGGCCACCTGTTCCACTGACAGCAACGACCACTTTCTCAAGCGTCGTACCAAGCACAAATATGTGTCCATGGGAGAATACACCGTCTGCGAGCCCATTGACAATTTTGATGAAGACGTTGACCGGAGCGCGCTCAATCGACGCGGCTGGGTCCTGCAGGAACGAGCATTGTCGCGGCGGACAATCTATTTTACGATGAATCAAACCTACTGGGAATGTGGTGGCGGCGTGCGTTGTGAGACGATGACGCGAATGAAAAAGTAACCTCTCCCTTCGATCCTCGCCCTTTTTCCCCTTCTCAGACGCTGACCAACAGCTCCAAGGCGTCGTTTCTAGGCGACTCCCACTTCCCACAGTCGCTCAGCGCCTTTGTTCGCGGAAAGCGGATCAAGCTATTCCAGAGCCTCTACGAACTCTACACGGGCCTCGAGCTGTCCTTTATTGCGGACCGGCCCAATGCTATCCGCGGGTTGGAGACCCGTCTCCTCGACACGTTCAACACTACCGGTGGCTTTGGCGTCTTTGTCGGTTACCTACACCACTCATTGCTGTGGCAGAGGCCGAAAGACGGAGTACTGCGACGCATAACCTCGTTTGAACGACTAACTAAGCCACCGTCTTGGTCTTGGATGGCGTATTCTGGGGTCATTAAATACATGGAGGTGCCCCTGGGACGTGTCACCTGGCGTGACGACATCAATTCGCGATTTTCGCCCGGTTCGGCGCAAGAAGGCCACCTGCACCAGCTAGAATGTCGGGTGTGGGAGATTTCAGATATGGATGAGGAGCATGTATTCTTGGACGAACCGGCCGAAGGCTCTCGTCCTTGCCATTGTGTTGTTATGGGAAAGAGCGCGGAGCATCCAAATAACGAAGAACAGCCACATTATGTTCTTCTGGTTCGGCCTGTTGGCGATTTGAACATCTACGAGCGTATGGGTGTGGCGGTTCTGAGAAAGAAAAGCATTTTGTTTGAATACAGCATGAAAGGTTGGATTCGCTGATAGAGAGACATTCAGACTCAATCAGATTGAGGATACTTGACCGCACAATTGTATTTCACTTATCTTCTACAACAATGCACATACAACACTTCACAGCTTATACAACACTTCACAGCATTTTTTAGCCCACCCGAGCCACTGCTTGTGACGAACACTGTTCTATTTTTTTTAAAAAAAAAATTTATCGCAAGCTCGCGCGCC